>JANRMR010006346.1:0-15700 GCA_025434825.1 Bergia sp. 'catenularis' | reverse complement strand
TATAACGATATTTTCGGTTATTTTACGGCCATATCGTTATATCGGGAGTTTCGATATAACGATACCCCGATATAACGGTATAATTTTACTGCTCCCTTGGCATATCGTTATATCGGGGTTCCACTGTAGTTGAGACCTGGGAGGTACAGTGGGTAGACACTTTTCCTGATTTAGTGTACACAGTGCACTGGAATTTCCCTTCTTGGTAAGTTAATTCGGTGTCCAGAAAATGGGTTGGATTCTCCTCGACTGTGAATGAAATATCTTGATCGTAGGAGGTCATCTGATTGGGCTTTCGTTCTCTTCGAGAAAACGTCGTCAACATATCTGTAGTATAGTTCTGGTTTTGAATTCACATTCATACACACACTAAAACGTAAAATCTGTCACCTTTTCTTATCTACTTTTAGATTCAAAATACTTAATGTACAACTTTACCATATCAAGCACCGTATTCCATCCACCATGAGCTATTTGGAATGCTTCAACGACATTTTTGTTGCTCTTGATACGACACATATCTCCAATCTGGAACTCGTGAACCTAAAATTGGAATGTTCTTTCGTAAGAAATTCAGATTAATACATGTAGGTTTACTCGGTTAGTTAAAAAAACAAAACCTTCAGAAGAACACGAAATTGGGAAAACTCTTTCTTGGCTCAAACTTGCGATCTATTTATTCTTTTAATGTTTTTCAGCACTGAACAAAAACGGAAAATGGCAACACAATCTACTTTCTGTAAAGCAATAGTTTACAGTTTTACATTTCAACAGCAACCTTATACGCAAGCTTCATGTTTTCTGATGTTCATCGGTGAATAAATTGTGGAAAGCTATAATTGTTGGTATCTTTGGAACGTATTCTACATGGTCTCAATGCTTTCACGTGGGTATATATCCTATGGAAATTACACGAATACTACAGATAATATTACAAAAACTAATAATAAAAATCTAATAATAATTATCATAATACTAATAAATTTACATCAATAAAAGCCTGATCTACAACTGGTAGTATTTAAGGAATAAAATGTCTTTAATGAAGAATTAAAACCGCAAATCTAATATATGGCAGAAGCTCGTTTCATAGTTTTGCCGCAGCAACTGCAAATGAACTGTCCCCATAGCTTTTGGTGTTTGATTTTGGAACGACGAGCAAGTTTTGGTTAGCTGATCTCAGAGAGCGTTTAGGCTTTAGGATTTTTAACGATTTATAAGTTCAGTTATAAGATTAGGAGCTTGACTGTGGAGAGCTTTATAAGTGATCAGTAGGATCTTAAAATCTATTCTACATCTGATTGGTAGCCAGTGAAGGTGGTGTTAACATCTAAACCAAATAGCCTAAATCCCTTAGTTATCGTCATGCACATAACCTAAAGCCATCACTTCAGTTAACGTGACAAGCGAGACATGCCAGTATGGGTTTTTTTCTCGGTTAAGTGAAAGTGATATATTTTCAGTGCTTTAGACATTTAAATAATTTACTTCTTGGAACGCTGTTTTTGGTAAAAGTACTTGGAGGAAAACAAAGTACTTCTGGTAGAAGCTATTTAATCTTTAGGATTTTTAACGAAATTACTACAGCATTTCCATTGTCACTACCATTACCAGACTGTTACCGGTACTATTTTAATTACAACTGCCGTTACCATTACCACTGCTATAACCATTGCCAGATTTCTACTACCATTACTGTTGTCATTTTCATTACTGTTACTATTACTATTACTATTACTATTACCACTACCATTACCAATGCCATGAAAACTGCCTAAATTGCCATTTAAAGTTACTACATTGCAAACATCTTCTGGTACTAAGTTTTTGCAGTGAAACTATACAATAATAATACTGTACCAATATCACTGAGGGAAGACAAAATTACGTGCCAAAAACTTTAATTAGCTATTCTAAAGACTTTTTTATAATTCTATACGGTTAACATAATACTGCAAAACTGCATATAAAAGAGCTCACCCTTTGTTTTCTAGATGCGCCTGAGTTGTTATTCGAGGGAGTAGAACCATTTTGATCCCCTTCACTGGAGAACTCCTCCTTTTGTTGCACTGAGCTTAGGTTGCGAAACAGTTCCACAACCTCAACACTCTCCGCCGCAGTAGCAAGTTCGGCAGGAGTGAGACCACTGCTGTTCCTCGCATCAGGATCACAAAAATCCTATGAAAGGTTTTGTTTAATATAAGTAATTTTAATTAGACTGTGTTCCTACTAGGGTATAATAAAGCTCTTTCAGCTAATATTCTTGCAAAAGATGCTTCCACAATTTCCACTGTATAATTTTTTAATCTGCGTTTCCCTTAGCACTAAAGTCACTCTTTTATTCCGTATAAATACGTGTTTTTGAGTTTAAATATGTTTTATAAAAACTATTTATATGTGTTACAGCAGTGCAAGCTTTTGAGAGTTTAGAGTTGTGAAAAACAACTGTAGTCAATTGTGTAGTAGTGTTAAAATTTTACCATTATCCATTTTTTCTCTCTTCCTGCCTACCAAACTCAAATGCGGTGAAATATGCACTTCAAAACTGAAAAAATTTGTGTTCTAGTGTCGCCAGAACACTTATATAGCTTTTACGGTTTTTGAGTCATGGTGCAACAGAAACCGATAAGTGAATGTTGAATAAGCGAAAGGCCAAGTTCCACAATAGTGAAAATGTGGCTAAGTTAGAAGAGTATTTGTTTGTTGCCATTTACTGACATAATGAAATACCATAAAATTGGTACGGCAACTTTAAACGCCTTGTTCAACAGATTTGTTTTGCCTATCAGTAACTTAAAAAAAACTTGGTAAGGACGTCATATTGTTTGGCTTAAAAGAATGTCAATAAAAAGGCCAGTATTTGCAAAATCATTTATTATTGAGTCAAAATACAACATATTGTTTTTTATTAAGGTTTCCAAATTATGCCCCCAAGCACCAAATACGTTGAGCAAGTTTGATTGAAAAGCAGTTTTTCTAAAGATTTAGATAAAACTTCCCGAAAATAAGTTATTCACCCTTTCAGTCGGTATAAGTGTCATGTTTACAAATGGATTCTTTTTCACACCATTGGACGAAATTACAACCGATGTTTTACTTCAAAGAGTCAGAAAAAAAGAACTGTGCAACCTCTACCAGAAACCAAACTTTGTTCTCTAATATGTATTATCATGTCAACACGAAACTTGTGTAAAGAAGGCATGAACAATATTCAACAGGCTCCAAACGAGAAGGCATTTCAGTTTGATCTAACTGGAACATTAAGCGTTTTGACATGTAGTGACGTAATCATACCATATTTGTAAATACAATGTGCTTGGTAACCAAATTACCTGCAACACGATTTCCAGTACATTGTACCTGTTTAGAGGAATTAGCAAGCTAAAAGGGAAAATCGTCAGACTTCACATTGACCCTGATGTCACACCGAAACAATAAAGACATCCATTAAACGTGAGAGCTGATGTAGAAAAGGAGCTTCAGAGGTTATAAATGCTCGACGTAATTGGCGACGTAGAAGGCCAAATGCCATGTGTCAGTCCGATCGTGGTCAGTGTACGCTAAAAGCCTGGCGAAGTGAGAATCTGCGTTGACATGCAGATTGCCAACAAAGTCATTCAGAGACAAATGCATTCAATGCCATCAATCGAGGACCTGATAGCTGATCTGAATAGTACCACGACCTTCACCTAAATAAACCTGCCGTCGGACTATCACCAACTGGAGCTTGCCCCAGAATCTCGTCATATCACTACTTTTAGTACATATGTGAAACTCTGGCTTTACAAACGCCTAATGTTGGGCGTTAGCGCTTAAAACAACTGAAGAGCTTAGAACTTACTGAGCCCCTCCTTCCCGGCTGTAGGAACATTTTAGATGACGTCGCTGCCTTTGGACAAGACCAAGAGACACATGACGTGGTATATTCTAAAGGTTAAGGTAGGAAAACGTGCCTCTTAACCAAGGTTAAAGTCAGAAGTTTTGTTTTATAGCCCACATTTTCAGCGGGGAAGGAATAAAGCCTGATCCCAAGAAAATAGATGCAAAAAAAAAACAACGCTGGCATGCCAGTGACGTGAAGTCCTATAGCTTAGCTTGGCGCTATATGTATCCGACTTCATACAAGGATAAGCTGACATCAAAGCACCACTACGCTCATTGACCAAGCAGGACCCAACAAAGAAGTGAGAAAGTAAAGGGAAAAGCCTTTGTCAACTATCTTTATGTATATGGGGGTAGATTTTCAACTGTAACCAACCATTAGCCCATAATCAGTACATCAAAGGGCACAAACCAGCATCTGCTCGCATTGGCAGTTGTGAGGATACCTCTCCTGCCATACGACTGCGAGTTATCTACCCACCGGGTATAAATGCGAAAAACCTCAGACCCTGACGAGAGTTACACCTTAATCGCAGAGATATATATTGACTATGTTTGCAGAAATGCCATGCCATATGCTGTGACACTTCATTAAGTAAGGGATGCAACAAAGGCAAACTCGACTATCCAAGCTCTGACTAAAGCCATCGAAAAAGACCACTGGTCAGACCCTCTAATCCACGACTTTAAGAAAGTCAAAGAGGAACTGTCTGTCTGTAACGGAGTTTTCCTGAGAAACATAATCGGTGTTGCCTGTTGACTCTCAGAAACGCAGCAGCGGCCCTTAAGCGCTTATCTGGCACCAAGGAGTTGTTAAAACAAAGAGCCTTATCCGTGAGAAAACATGGTTCACAGGAATAGACAGATTGGTTGAAGACAAAGTTGAAATCCGCCTTCTCTGCCAAGTTGCAACTCATAGCAAATTACTAGCACATCAGCCACTGAAAAGGACATTGTGCCAAATGCACCTTTGAAAGAAATTGCCATGGACTTTGCAGGCCTATTTCCGTCTGGAGACTACTTAGTCGTGTAACTAATGTATGCCGTTTTCCAGAAGTAGAAATAGCCACTTCCACATCTACCAAAGCTGTAATCCCTAAACTTGTTGCTATATATGCAAGATAGGGAACCCCAGTAGTTTGAAGAGCGACAATGGACCCACATTCAATTAAAGACTTGGAACTTTTCTCCTTATATAAAAGTGCACTGATCACTGAAAATGCAGAAAGTAATACCACAAAGCTAGATAATTCGAACAGGAATATTACTTTTTCTCATTTTAATGACATCCACAACATCCTGTTTGTAGACCATTAGACAGTACTGTTGATAACTAAATGAATATCAGCGGAATATTATTTTTCATTTGTGTTCAGCCACTTTCGCATATCATTTACTAAATAGTGATACTTACCGATTGAAGCAACAATTTTGTAATTTCCACGTTGTTATAAAGAGCTGCGAAATGGAGGGCTGTCATTTCGTGAGCCTCTTCAGGAACAGTCACAATTTTTGCGAACCTCTTCATCATAACGTCCACAAGGCTTTTCGTAAAGAAAAAATAAACAAATAAAAGCTAACATGTTGCGAGGAACTCAACGTCACGTGTTTCCTAGTTCTCGACAACCTTGCAACGGCTAATAGGCAACTTATTGTTGTAGTGTAGGGTTAAGTGTATATCGGCTTACCATGCTGTGTGTTCTGAAATAACACATTCGATCGTGTGTAATCAAAGTGAAAGTTACAGTGAAATCCGAGATTTTCTATTAAACAGTTGCATGGGAAATTTAAACATTGAAAATTTAATTTGGCTTGGGGATGGATATTTTTATACCATTCGAAAAGTGAAAAGATTACTTGTGGAACTCAAATGGCCAGAAGTCAGCTATTAGAAAATATATGTTTATTGAATTTATAGTTTAGAGTAAGTGCTGTTTATGGCAGATGCGACTCGAATAAACAATGATGAAGATATGATTAATCTAAAATGAAAAGAAAAGACAAATACGCGACTCAACTAAAAAGTGATCAAGCGTGTTTCATCATTTATAATGCTTGCTGCTTGCGCCAGATTTCCTAGTTTCTGATTAAAAATCACATGGAAAATAATTGTTTGGAGATTTTTTGGGTGGTTTAATTAACTGATCTAACTAAAAATTTGTCTTCGTTTTTTGTTATAGTATATACTAGTATTAGAAAAGTAAATTAAGAGTGAAAAGCCAAGTTGGCATGGCTCAATAAGCCAACTGCATTGTATTGTGTCCTGTCATGTCGTACGTGTCGTGTTGTACTGTACTGATTTGTATTGTAATGTATATGCCACAAATGCGGTTCTGCATTTGAATTTTATGCTTCGTTTATAATCACTACTATTTCAATAACAAAAAAAATGTAGGCATACTCGGCGATCCAGTAAAGAAGATTGGTATCTAACAATCTCTTGTTGAAAACTGTGTAAGATATTAGAACTAAAGCACAGCTTTTAGTTCTAATAGCTTAAAGATCAAGTGTCAATTCATGAACTTACCTTGCGTAACCTCTAATCACGGCCAGCAAAAAAGGATTCAAGCCTCCTCTGTCACACTTTCTAAGGCTAACACCTTTCGCAGCTAGCAGAATCTCTGCTGTTGTTTTAAAGTTTTCGTTAACAGCCACATTAAGTGCCACACGACCTGTCACATCCTACAAAATAAAGGTATACCTTTATAAATAAACAGTAGGTATTAGTTATTCTGAAGGCATGACCAAATTGCTAGGAAACGAAGTAAATAAACCTGCGTCGCAGAAATTAAAAAATTGATTTTACAAATCAAGGCTTGATAATTGAGATTATTTAAAAGTCTCTAGTAACAACTTGATAATGTAAACTGCGTGTCATCGACGATTCCAGAAAAGGAATGTATCGCAAACAAACAGTTAAGCTGAGTATTCTTGGCTGTCTTGTTTCCATATAACCCTAAAACCAAATTACATTTGATAATGAGATTAATATTATATGAGCCATCAGCTTCGCCGCATCTATTAGCGGAACTTCTCGAGTAACCAAATTGTGCTTCAGAATGATCTCATCAACCTGTTATTTATTTAACTGCAATGTCCGGTCGTTCCGTTCGAAGTACAAAGCGAAACAAATTAATCACAATGTAAAAAGTCATCAAAGTAAAGACTACTACGATTCAAACCTGTGCATTAACATCGCATCCAGCTTCAATGAGGGAACGGACAGCAGCTTCATTCCCTTGCTTAACTGCAAGGTTCAGCGGAGTAGTCTTGAATATATTTCTATCATCATTTAAGTTAGCACCATATCCAGCCAGAATTTTAACGGCAGCACCAGAATAATCTCTGAACGATTTGGGAACAAACAAAAGGTCAGCGCCTACAACAAGCAGTTTAGTTATCATCTTCTTAAATGGAATTATACATAGCGAAACTAAAGTCATGCTTAATCTAAACCAAAAAAAACTATAACTTCCAGTTAAACAAAAAGCTCAAAAACAATAAAACAAATATCAGTAGACGTTTCTTTATACTTTCTTTACATTTCCAGATATGCAGATACCGTCACTGGTGTTAACGGCTGCATATTAAAAAGGACTTAAGCTTACCCGTATGCAGCATGGTGGAGTGCTGTATATCCTTGAATATCCTGAACATAGTTGTAAAAGAAAAAATAACTTGAATTATTTTTGGTTTAACTGCAAGAATCATAAACTCAAACCAACCTGGCAACCTAACAATACAGCCTTCGTAAATTGGCAAAGCTGCGGGAGTTGTAAAATTTCAACTGATACTACTACAACTTGGTGCGTTCTCTTACGTGGTGCGTTCTTATTCTGTGTGCAAGCAAAACGGAGAAGCGTTCCTGTTTCTTGAAAATAACACCATGCAGAAGCCTTTTAAAGCACTCCCAAATTCCAAATTCATATTATTAGTTTTTTGGAAAAACAGCTATAGTAGTGTCTCGTTAACAATAACAAGAAAAGAAAGATGAAGAACAAGAAGATAAAAAAACAACAACTACGACAACAGCAGCAACACGAATATAAACAAGTAGAAAAATATAAATATAAACAAGTAAAATTAAAATATAAACAAGTAGAAGAAGAAAAACAACAACACAAGAAAACAAAACAAGAAAAAGAAGAAAGAAACTCTCACACAAGAATTAACTTTATTTATTTGTGGTTACCTTTAATGTCATGCTTGCATTGTTCTTTAGGAGGTGTTTAATGACTTCCACGTGTCCACTATGGCAAGCCTTCTGCAAGGGTGTTTGGCCACCGAGTTTGCAATCAACCTAATTTCAAGAAACACAATGTCTTACCCATCACGTTTCTTTATCTTGGTCGGGGGACATTAAAACCTTCTTGGTTTATATAAAGTTTCTCCTCACTTGACAAAGATGACTCCAAGTTTGGCGACTTTTCATCATTTTTTGTGGCAAACACGTAATTAAGTGTTTGGTGCTAAGGTAGCGGATCTGGAAAGGAAAGGGCCTGAACCCACAACTTTGGAATAGTGGGTTGGGAAAAAAAAGTATATATGCTCCAATATATGATTTCCGATCTCAAGTCTGCGGCCGCTCGCGTCACTTTTGCCGGCACTCGACGAAAAACCTTCCTTTCTGTAGCGTAAGCAGGCCAAAAAAAAAACCCTTACCATTGAAAACTAAAAGATCTTGTAACTTCTTTGTGTTCTCTGGAGTTGCAGCGCCATTCATAGCATTAATTTCTTTATTGGAAACGTTTTTGTCTTGTTTCACACATGAATGGAAAAAGATGAATAGCAGTGGTTGATCATTCAAAGCGCGCAAAAAGTTGTATTCATTTGTTGGGTCTATACCTAATACAATTATTTACCTTCAAACCTAAACTCTTTAAGGTAGGAATGTCAAATTAAAACAAGAGTGAAGAAAAAGACGGTACGATTGATTATAAAGTACGCATAAAAAGAACTACAGTTTCCAAAACAGTACATTTTCAGGTGACATAGCTGATAGATATACTGATTTAATATCAGCGTTAACGACGATAAAATTCATTAACCGGATTAAAATAGACGAATAATTAATGTCAATATCGACACCCATTATTGAGTGAACATTGGAATCTGTGTACGAAAGTTGAAACCCGTTAAGCTTTTTAGGGTAAAGGATTAAAAATATAGATAGCAACATCATAAAAGCATATATAATTAAGTACTTAAGAACTACTAACAGTCAACAGATGAGACTTGAGAACTATATTCAGAAGAATTTCTTTGTAGATTTCAAAATTCCAGATAACAAGTTCAAAAACTTAAATTAAAACTTCAACCGTCTGCTGCTACTTCTCGTTCACAAATCATCATTGTATATTTCACAATTCCAGACGGCAAGTTCAAAAACTTGAATTAAAATTTCAACCGTCTGCTGCCACCTCTCGTTCACAAATCATTATTGTAGATTTCAAAATTAAAGACGGCAAGTTCAAAAACTTGAATTAAAACTTCAACCGTCTGCTCTCACCTCTCGGTCAAGAAAATTAAGAGGCTCCAACTTTAAGATATAATTTGTTTTTGTTTATATTTTCCTTTCCTGCTACATATTATATATTTAGTTCTTTAGATTTGTTAAAAGGCACACAATTGGATTTCTACATAGTGCCCTATCTCTTTTCTTCTTTAGTTATCAGTTTTGACTGTATAAGCAGTAAATATTCAAAGAAAGGAGATGAATAAAAAAAAAATGATGAGAGAGATCCGCCGACTTGCCGCCGTCTTCAAAATGCTCAAACACGTCTTGAAGCTTTGTTTAAATTATGCCACAGTCTTGAAAACTACAACAACTAAGGTCTACTGAGTACCGTTCTCACGTCACTTCAACTAATAGTAATTAACAAGCAAGATCATGAACAATCATGGAACAATCAACTTACTAGGAGTGGATTTCGTTGAAGAACTTCCTTTACTTTTTGAAGATTTCCTTGAGCTGCACTCACTGCCAACATTCGGCCTTCTTCTGAATTTTCTCCATCAAAGGAAGAGGCGTTACTGGTCTCAGCTTCAGTAAGCAATGCTTCAACAATAAACGCAACACTCGATTATTAGATTTCTCCGTATGCTACACTTGATTTTGTGCATGTGAGAAAAGTTCAACTTGTGCATATGAATATAACTACAATAGAAATCCAGTGCTTTTACGTTGCTAATCAAATTTCTACCTTTAGTAAAGTAAGTTAATAATTGTCATGGCACACAAGGTAAAATCTTATACTTTTATAAACATATAAAATTAGCCAGTGAATACTTTGGTTCTGTGCTAATCAATAGAGTTTTAGATCCACGTTTGTTTTCAGATACATCTGACTGCAAACCTCTTGGCGTCACATGAGCGGACTCCAGAGGTCACGTTTGCCGTTTGCGGTCCACGTTTAAACCTCGGGGAAGGGATTTTCAGCCTTATGTCAAATCCCTCGGCGCTTTTCGGCTTCTGTTCGAATATTATCACGTATATCAGCAAATTTATGTGAAATTAGTTCTTTTCTTTTTAGCCGATGCGTTTGGGACACTAGAAAACCAAACGTTTAGCCACACTTTATGTTTGAAATGAAGGACTGCCATCCTGTCCCGCAATTCAAGATGGCGGCGCACACGTTGATTCTGAATTTGATTTCATTTTTGTTTTGCTAGAGACGATGTGTAACCGTGCTACCGATTCTAAGAACGGATGAAGTTTTCGTCCTTGGTTTTGTTTATGCCGGTGAAATTGATTTGAACCCCAGCATGCAAAAAATAGAGTTGTTTTTCTTTAATTATCTCTAGCATGCCTCCATTTCACTTTATGCATGTATCGCCTTCGGGGTCTCACCATACAAGATTTAAAAAAGTCATTAATTCTTTATGAGTTTCATAAATGCCGTCAACTACCTGAAATGAAAAATGTTGTGTCATTTGGATATATATGAAGATATATTTTCTTATAAAAACGTCAAGATATGAAATAATTTAATGAGCAACTATCATTTGAATACTTTGTCATGCAAATATGAGACTGAGCTCGGAATTGCGTCTTCCACAACAAGATCGCTCCACCTATTAGGTTATACAAGTCTCCTTAGCATGATCATGGGAGCTTCCATTCCCAAGAATCTTCTTTGGTGCAAAAGCCGTTTCTAACAACGGAAGGTCGATGTCGTCCTCGTCACCACTGCTTTCACTGCTTGAACTGTTGTCAAGTTCGAAGGATAAATATTCCATGAGCTGGTTGAAATTGCGCCTCAATTTGAAATTGAAAAAAGAAAACCAAACCTTTTCTTCATCGGCTAATGTCGTATTAAGGACTTAAGAGGTTGTAAAAGGACTTGGTAAACACAAAGTTAAGAGGAACATATCAGAAAGTTTTACTTACTTTCGAGCGTTCGCCGTGACGTTATCTTTCCAGAGTTCCGTTTTTCGCGACTTTTTTACGTGAAAGCCGTCGTCGATCTAAAACGCCAAAAAACCTGAAACTTCTAACGTCTAATCGCAAACCGCTACCTGCATTTTGAGGTCTGCGGTTAACATACCAAACGTGGATCTAAAACTCTCTAATAATACTCACGGGAAGCTGTAAACCTATATGTTTACAGCATTCTGCATATGCTACATTCTTTAGACCCTAACTTACTAGTGTCATTTTTCGCTTGACTCGCACTAAAATCGAAGCATGCATAAATCAAAAGTAAAACTGCCAATGTGACGCGATGGTTGGCACACCTAATGATTGGCCAAAATAATTTTGCAATTTATTTTGATTTCATTGTTCGATTTAGTAGGCATTGTTCCAGGTTTCAATGGTAGTCATAGTTAAAAAGCCTTATGTATTGGCATTGGTGCATGGTCTTATCGAAAAGACACCCTGGGTGCCAGAGGTTAGACTCGCACATTGCACGGCCGACGAAGCCGGCCATCAAATGAGCAAGTCTAACCTCTGGCATCCGGGGTATAGAACAGAGGGATCCTGGGTAAAAGCGTTCAAACAAACGAGGATTCTCGTTTTGTTTATTTTTTTAATATATTGGAGCTTATTTGAGTCTTTGGACCGAAATAGCAACCGCTCATTATCAATCGCTAGATAGCTGTATGGTTTTAATCCTCGATTTCACAGTCTAATTTTCAACAGTGGCGGTTTCTCAAGCGAAAACCCTGGGGATGAGGTTGGGGTGGTAGCCTGTCGTCGGTCAATCTTTTACGATTTGTTTGCCATTCTTTGGATGTTTTCGGTGTTACTTTGGCTATTTTCTTATGGAATCATGCCTGTCAACATTTTATCCATCCCAGTTCGATCGTAATGCGAAAGTACTTATGAAACAGTTAAAAGAATTGCTCGAAGATCACTATACACGAGTGAGGTCGATATCAGTTTTTAACTTTGTGCAAGCAATTTTTCTTAAGATTATAATTGTGAGATAAGTACGTTGGGGGCGGATCTAGAGAGGGGGCACCAACCAGATAAAACAATATGTGCGCCGAAGGCGCAAGCTTTCTATTGGGTCCAGGAGGTCCACGGGCTCACTGTCCCCCCCCCCCCCAGATCCGCCACTGCTGTAAATGTGGTCATTTTCCTTTTGCCCGAAATAAGGCGCATGTTTAGTACTAGTTTGAGTTTACAGATGCTCCCTTTGTTGGTGCTAGACCATTAGCTGGAGCAATAAGAAATTTAGTAAAGACAGGCGAGTATATAGCTGTGCGAATGTTCAAACGATCCATTAGATGATTTATTCTATTGATCACCACTTCTCTTTACTTCACTATACTGTACTGTACAACTCCACTCCACTCCACTCCACTCCACTCCACTCAACTCCACTCCGCTCCACTCTACTCTACTCTACTCCACACCACTCCACTCCACTCCAATCCCCTCCACTCCACTCCACTCCACTCCACTCCACTCCTCTCTACTCTACTATACTCTACTCTACTCTACTCTACTCCACTCCACTCCACTCCACTCCACTCCACTCCACTCCACTCCACTCCACTCCATTCCACTCCGCTCCACTCCACTCCACTCCACTCCACTCTACTCCACTCCACTCTACTCTACTCTACTCTACGCTACTCTCCTCTGCTTTACTTTATTTTATTTTATTTTACTTTCCTTTACATTAAAGTATTTAATGTAAATTGGACTAAAACTCCCAACTGGGAAGGTACGTTAAATTTGGTTGTATTTATTTGTAATGAATTACGTTATAAAGTAAACGTGATTTTTTTTAAACTCCGACAGATGACTGTTCGCTTTACTAAAATACTACTATTATCAAGTTTGCAACAAAAGTGAGAGACAATAAAAAATATGTTTAACTTGCCTCTCAAAAAGTCGGGATCACGTAGTTCACCAAGGTTATCACCTGTGAATACAAAATTAAATACGTTATTCCAGTCTAATTTCTTCATTTCGCAACCACACTAGTACCATACCTAAAATATGGAGTGAGTTGTGCTACCCCAATACTTCAATAAGTAGGTATTTGCGTCTGTTCTCAACTATTTACGTAGTTTATTATTGATAGTGAATGGGGGAGATGGAACTGTGAAAGCATGCAAAACCGATTACGATCGACAATCTGTAGCTATGTCGGCTGTTCAACCAGCTCAAGAAGCTTCTGCACCAATATGGATATTATACAAATATCAGTAAATGTTAAGTGTTAATCACAATCCGTCTAGTGGTGTAAACACCACTTTGGACTGTTAGCATGTGCTAAGAGTAAACAAAAAAATATAGTCCTGGTACAAGAGTGACCAGGGCTAGCAGACCGGATGTCCAAGCTACCCCATTTCTTGGGTTGCACGTGACGTCACGTCCGCTTGGCTCATTACGGATTCATACACATGATGCAAAACACCTGAGCAAAGAAACGAGAATTAAGCTGTCGATTAGTGAGCAAAAATGCCGCGTTCTTGTGCTGTTCTTGGTTGTTCTCGACCGGAAGTGAGCCCGCGTATCAAAAATCAGGTGGTTGCAACCGATGAATTACCCTCGGGTTTTATGTAAACGGAGTGACAATGCAATACAGTTTTAATGTATACACAAAACGTTACAGGAAACACAAGTTCGTTGTAATAACTATTCGCTCAACAGTAATGACTTCTTTTGTTATAAATTTTTAACAAAAATGAGAAACAATAAAACAATTTAAATTGCCTTTCAGAACGTATGATCAGAACCAAGTAATTCCCCAGTGCCATATGTGACTGAATGTAACACTTACTACGTTTTCCAAGTATATTTTATGTGTTTCACAACCATTACATACATAGTTATTCAAATAAGTAAAGATGTATTTGCGCGCATGTATGTTACGAAAACTATTTATATTAATTCACGAGAGAACAAATTTTGAGGGGATTCAAGATAGTTTTGCTATTAAAACTGGAGAAAATGCATTAGATATGAGCGACGCATGGATCACAGTTTTTGTTGAACCTTGATTTATCAATGTTTTCCAAGCAATTTAAAGGGGTTAGTTTCACGGTATGATTGTGGAATCTTTACACTGCTTATTAAAAGGAGTTAAAATACAAAAAAGAAACTTATGCTACAAATAATTCAGGCGCGATTCTGCCTTAAACGTCGAAAGTATAGTATGGATGGCTTAACTTCGAGGATGAATTATAGTTAAGGCTGCTGAAGCGAATTTAGTATCAACCCGCAGGATAAATTATTGGCCAACGTAATATAACGCCAAAATGCAATGATCCTTGACAATTCAGTTTGTTAACAGGATTTCTTTGTCAAAATAAACTGCCTTAATCAATATACTTTCAATAAAAATGAAAAGGACTGCTTTTGGAAAGTAGTAATTTAACATGGAACAACCGTGCAACTGCCTCTTTAATTATTTTGAGTTATCAGTATAATCAATTTAATAGCAAAGATGCGACTTCTCCACTTTGCAACTCCAACTTTAATAAATTAGCCCCGTGGGGCTCATATGTGGTCAGTCGTTCTGGTTTTCGTCAATGTCTGCTACAAAACAAAATACAGTTTCGAAAATACTCACAACAACAAAAATCACCTCCTTCCCAAGCGAAAATTTGCCATTTGTTGCTGCGCCACGCAAAAATCTAATAAAAACGTCTTAATAACCTCGTTTGCTTGGTCTGTCCGGGAGAATATTTTCCCGAAGTCTTTCACTGTACGAAAGACCGAGGGAAAATATTCTCTCGGACAGACCAAGCAAACGAGGTTATTAAGATTTTTAATACATGGATTAGTTTTGCCCTACATTTGTTGTGACTTGTCACTTCCGACAACGCTCGCGAGAAATCGGTCATGCACGGCAACTTATAAGACCGACTTTCAGCCAATCAGCGCGCAGCATTTGGTTATTGGCCCTAAAACTCTGAGCTATCATGTAATAATGTATTTTGATGGTCGCTGTATATGGAGCTAAGTGCGGACAGCGGAGGGACGCGACACCCAGCCAGCAACCAGCCAGCCATACGGAACGGGGAACGGGGAACGGGGAACTGGGGAACTGGGGAACAAGGGGTCTGGGTACTAACGTGCCAGCAGGAACGGAAAACAGGTAAAAGTGACCTGGATATGAGCAAATCCACACGACCAGCCTTGGCGGACCACGAGGTAAGGGCTGTGGCTGCTCATTGAATCTATTTGCATATTATTTTCCATCGCCACGACTATGAAAATATACTTTCCAAATAGACTGATTTACTAATACAGGGGTATTTTTGGAGGAACTTAAAATTATGGAGGTTTTAGTAACGTCCTTTTCATAAAGGAAAGCTTTGTGTGAACTTGCACAAACAGACACCAGACCAATTA
>JANRMR010006235.1:0-15706 GCA_025434825.1 Bergia sp. 'catenularis' | reverse complement strand
AAGTTTTATTATAATAATGAATATATTAATTATAAGTGTCGTGTATATATAGTGGATAGTGATAAGTATAATAATATTATTAAAGAAACTTATAAATATTTTAAGAAAGAATTTATAGAAAAACAGAGAAAAGAGCATGAGCCTTATGTGAAAGTCATAGATGAATTTTTTGAATTATTAAAAAATGATTTTGATTCAAAGAATTAAATATTATTAAAATGGGTTAAAGATGAAAGTGAAGTTTTTTTATTAAAATTTTAACAAAATTTTAATAAAATTTAGAAAGGTGTCATAATTATATCACCATCATTATCTTAAAGTCTGATATTTCCGTTGGTGTCTATTTCACGAAAACAAATGTCATTGCTGTCATAATGTTCAATTCTTCCATCAGTAGTTAAGATTTCATACTGTTGTAATTTAAATCTTTTGAGATCTTTGTCGTAAATATTACATCTATGAATACAAGGTCCATCAGATCTATATAATTTACCATATAAACAATAATATTGAAACCAATCTAATTGATTATTTCCAACTGATCTTAATATTTGTGCAGCTGGTTTATTATTGGGCCTGTGTAAATAACCATCTTTAAACCATAAGTATTCACCATTTTTTCTTTTGGTTGCAGGACCATTTTCACGATCAAGGATACCATGGCAATACCATCTTTCTTCTGTATTTGAAATAAAAGCAGGACCATTTTCACAATGAGGATATCCTTCAAAATACCATTCTTTGATACCATCATCTCTGATAACTGCTGGTCCATCTTCACGGTGAAAATTATCACCTTTTAAATAACATAATGTTATGTTATCAAAATTATTTTTCATATTTATTATTTATGTTTAATATTTTTAAATTTAATAATTAAAAATAAATGGTTAAACAAAGCTTGAATTACCTTTGGGAAAATAGCTTGATAAAATTATACAATAATCATGCTTTAAAAGGCAAACTGTCTGATTTTGAGTCTTATATACTTGTTGAGTCTTTTATTAATTTTCTTGATAGTATCAATATTATTGATTTAAATGAACCAACAAGAATAGCTTTAGCAACATTGTTTTGGAAAAGTTTCGGAATACCACACAAAGATCCTTATTATATACACAAGTATTATGGTGGTGATCATTTTAATAGAAGTGATACAGTTCTTCTTTTGAGTCAAAGGCTTACTAAAGTGAGAAATAATAAAGCTTTCAGAAGGAAATGTAGAGCTTCTTGTTTCACAAAAAGAACATTTTTCTTATTACGAATCAATTGATCCTGGAAGAGTAAAAAGAAGCAAGAAACAAAATCAGAAAAGAGTAGCCCCACTAAGTGAGTCAAGATTCAGTGAATATCTTACTGCTTGTGACATTGTTAATTGTCTTTATTGTAATGATTTCATTGAGTGTCACATTATGGTTTATCTTGTGGAACATTTGATGTTCCATGAGTACAAAATACAAATTGTAGACATAAAGTATTATTTTGGTGCAAGATATAAAGAAAGAAGTATTATTTTGATACTACAAAAATATCGTTATCTCAAAAGGAAAAAAGAATTTGAGAAATGTTGAATACAAATATAAAGGTAATATTATTATTCCATTTGATTATAAGCCTGAGGGCTCATTGAGAACCACTATTATTAATAGTATTCATTTTAATGATATACAACAAACTTCGGATTCACTTACAAAAGTGCCCCGAGAAATGGCACATTTTTAAATGGTGAATCTTTTCCAAATAGCAGGCTATCACCAGTTTGTTTTCTTCCACGTTTTGTTCTTTTCCTTCCGCTTCCTGTGCTTTGTGTTGCATTAGCCTTAATAAATTTGAATTTTGTTGATCCGCAAAAATCACAATTGCTTTTCATTGCAAGTCTTTCACCAATTACTCTATTATTTTTTTTAATAGGTACTTTCACTATTTGCTCATTATTATTGCCAATGTATTTGCGTTCTCTGACGCAATAGCTTTTATTACTCATTATTTATTATATAATTTTTTACAATTTTTTCATTCTCATTTGTATTATTTGAAAACATTCTCAAAAAGTCTTTCATTGTGGTTCCTTTTTTCATCTCATTCAAAAACATAATACAATACCACCCACATCTTGTTGATTTCATGTTCTGTATTTGTGATTTGTTCATGATAAATTTTTCATTCAGAGCCTCAATCCATTCTTCAGGAGGTGGAAGACCAATTGAGTCAAAATAAATCAATTGATTTTTTCCAGGCCAACAACAAACCCAATGTGTGCCAGCAGATCCAAGCGAGTCAAGATTAATTATACATGGAGAATGTCTTTTTGGCATTACTTCATTTCTTGAATAAATTCCTGTGATTGGGATTTTGATCTTGTTACCTAGCTTGGCCCTTTTCTTTTGGACACCTTTCTGTAATTTTTTTTTTACCTTTTCCTTGTTGCCTTTTCATCATTTCAGCAGCAACAATAGAGTCAATCATAGAAGCTTGCCCAGGATATGATCCAACGATACTTCCTGTTTGAACTCCACGGCCAGATCTTCTTCTTTGTTCTCTTGCAACAATAGGATCACTTATTGATGCTGATATTGGGTGTGTATCATTGACACTTCCTGTTTGAACTCCTCTTCCAAGCAAACTTTTGACAAGTTTAAGTGCTACTGGAATTCCAAGACTAGCTGCTAAAACACCAAGAAAACCGCCTTTTTGTTTGTTTCCTCTTCCGTATTGTCTAGCAAGTTGGCTGAATACCATTGGTGGTAATTTACTCAGTAGTTCATTTAATTCAATCATTTGGCGTATGTCTGTTTTTCTGACACTTTTCAAATTTCCACCAAATATTGATTTCAGAGCTTTTTCAACACCAAATGAAAGTCCTGTAAGACCAAGTGTTTTTGCAGCAATGGGTGCAATACTTCTCAGTGCTGGCAATGCTGCTGTTGCTGCTGCTCTCATGAGTGCAAGACTGCCACCTTTTAGCTGACTTTTTAATTGTGTTTGTAAAAATTTTAATTCTGTTCCAGTTTGAGCTTTTTTTGCTTTATTGAGTCTATCAATTTGTCTTTGTTTCAGGCGCACTTTAACATTTCCTGTGTTATTTATTTGTTTATTATTTAGTCTTATTCTTATTTCTTCATTTTTTCTTTTTGCCCGTGATAATTTTCTTATTTGATGTTCGGTCAGATTTAAATTATATTCAATGTACATTTATTATGAGAATTTTTAATAAAATATTAATTTGAACTGATTGGAACAATTTCTTTTCCAACTTGATTGTAAATAACTTCATTTTCATATAATAATACAGCATAAACACTATATTCACTTATTGGAGCCTGATTTAAACTCATGTAAAGTTTAAGTTCTTTTGAATCATTAGTTGTCATTTCTTTATGTGCACGCAGATCAAAGTAAAGAAAAGGATATATGTTAAAAAAATTAGCAACATTTAATTGTGTTCCTGTATTAAAGTCATCTCTTCTATAATTATATTCTTCAATATCATCTAATTGTGTTCCTGTATTAAAGTCATCTCTTCTATAATTATATTCTTCAATATCATCTAGTATTCTTATATAATCATTATACGTATATTCTTTTCCTGGGTAATTTTCTGATTCGCCATATGTAAGATAAGCTCTATCTAACCATGAAACTGCAGGGGCTGCTTTTGTTACATTAAATGTATCAAATATGTATGGATTTAAATTTCCAACGGCTGAATCTTTTTTAATGAAAATAAATACATGTTTAACGCCCGATTTTGCTGGAGTTAATTGAAGATCAATTGTAGTAGCTGTTTGTTGTGGTTTAATAATTACTTCTTCTTGCATGAATTTTAGTGTTCTTGGTTTCAGATAGGTGTCTACTGCTTCTTTTAATCCTTCTGTCTTGAAGTCTAACATTGGTACCCACAAGTCCATTTTTTTATTACAAGACGCTATTCTCCTCTTTTAGCAACACTTGTAATTAAACAGTCTTTATCGGCTTCAAGGGTTATTTCAAATTCTAAATTCATTGGTGGTAAAAGTTCATCTCGTAGACTTTCAAAAAATCCAAATTTAGAAAGTGGTAATTCTGTTTTTGTTGGTTTATCTTTATCTCTTATTAGCATTTGTCTTTCTCTGTAACCATTTCCAGCGTTAGCATCACCAACAGCAGCTTCACTTACTGTATCAAGGTACCATAATTCTTTTTTTGCTGTTGATCTTGCATAATCGTCTGAAAAATCAACAAACTCTTGATGGAAAGTGCATATTTTACATCATTTTTACTGTTGTAAAGTGTTGTTCCATTGCTTGTTATTTTAAGGTTTTTAATTATTGAAGATATTCCATTTACTGGTACTACTATATCTGCATCACCAACTCTAGCGTTATCTGCTTTTTTAGTAACTGTAAAATCAATAAGAAGTTTAGCTTTAAACCAGTCGTACCAATTATTACGGTCTGCCATTTTGAATAAATAGTCAGTTTTTGTTTGATCTTGATTATTTGCAGGATTATGAATATTATTTACAAGTGTTTTTTTAATTGGTAAAGTTCTTTTTAATAATTCAGGATTTCGGAATGCCATTATTTATTATACGTATTTTTAAAAAATATTTTTTAATTCATCATTCCAAGAACTCTTGCTAATTCAGCCATATTATTTCTTGTTTGTTGTGCTGCAGGAACTTTTGTTGGAGCGATTTGTTTTGATTCTTTCTTTAAAATTTGTTTTAATTTTTCTTTTCCTTTTTTAGCAGCCACGCTAGTTGCTTTAGTGCCTGCTTGTGTTAATGTTTCTTTTAGTACTTTTTTTTCCAGCTCTGGATGCAGCTTTCTTGATTGCAGCTTTGCTTGCTTTTTTCCACTCATTCGAAACACTGCTGACCGAAGGCCAGCGACTCGTCTGCCAATGTTTCTCAATGAGTCAGTTATTACACAACTTCCTTTGTGTACATATAGTCTATTTCCCACTTCAGGGAAATATCTTTGTGTCCATTCGCTACTTTTGTTCATTTATTTAATATAATAATAAAATATTGTTTACCCTTTTTTTGAGTTCATTGTAAAAGTCCTTTGGAATTTTTTTGTTTGTTTCTTTATCTTTGAGATATCCAAGTCTATTAGTTAGTTTTTGAATGTCTTTTCTGAGTTGTTTTGAAGTATTTCCTGCTTGAATTGAAGATAAACTGAGAGTAAGTTGTTTAATTGTGTCGTTTATGTTTACTTTTGGTTTTGTTGGGAAACCTTGTCCTTCTTGTTTTCTTGTTTTTTGTATTTTATAAATTAAATCTCTTCTATTATATGCTAATTGTGTTATTTCTTTTGCTTTATTAAATGTTAATCCTTTAGCTCTTCCTTTTGTACTCTTATATGTTGGAGATGATCTTTTTTTTGTATGATAATCTATAAAACCACGAAGATCATCTATAATATTTGATATTTTTTTCTTCTTTTTTTAATTCAGTATCAGTCATTTTTTCATAATTTATTATATTATGTTCATATAAATTTTTTTCAATATCAATTGTTGGTTCTTCATAAGGTGGTGTTTCTTCTCGTGGTTTTTCATCCCAAGGAGCATAACCAAAAGGATCATAGTCAGAGCTTCCTGGTTTATCACCTGGAAATATCCCCGCTTCTGGAGGATGTTATTCTTCTTTTTCTTTTTCTTGCATTTTCTCAAATGCTTTCATGAATCCTTTTGGTATTTCTTCTGTTATTTTTTCAAGAGCTTTTTCTGTTTGAGCACCAACTTTTCTTGGTATACTTTCAATGTGGCTCTTACTTTTTAAATTTCTTTTTCAACAGCAAGCTCATTTTCAACTTTTTGTCTCCACTTTGTAATAGACATTTTATTTAATAAAAAAATTGAAAAAATTTAGTGTGTAAAATAAAAATATACTGTTAAAAATTAAAATTTATTTATTTATTTAATTTTTAATATAATAAATGAAATTTAAAAACTATTATCGCTCAAGGTCAACAAAATATGCTGAACATGAGTCATTTTTCGGTCCTACATTTAAAATGGTGATAATTGCACCATCAGGCGGTGGAAAAACTAATCTTCTTTTGAATATGATTTATGAAGGTCTTTTAGAATTTGATCAACTTTATCTTTTTTCAGATAATCTTCAACAAAAGAAATATCAAGACCTTCTGGAATTCTTTGAAAAAAAAGTTAATCCAAAAGTTGGTTACGACATGATAGTCGCAAGTAATGAAGTAATACCACTGAATGAACTTTGTGAACCGAATGACACAGTTGATAAAGTTGTTGTTTTTGATTATCTTGTTGACGAAAAGAAACAAGACGCAATGATTTCTTATTTTATCAAGGGAAGACATCGTAATTGTAGTGGTATCTATCTGTCACAAGACTACTATTAAACACCAAAAGTTATCAGGACAATTTGTACACACTATTGTATTTTTGATCTTGGTGAAAGAGAAAACAAAAGGGTGTCAAATGAACTTGGAATTGATCCAAAGTTATTGAAGAAAGCGACAAGAGGACGTTATAATTTTGCCTTTTATGATTGTGTTAATGACAAAGTGTTGAAGAATTTTGACGAACCGTTATAATTTTTAATAAAAGTATTAATAAATAAAATGGGTGCTTTTAATAGCGATAAACAAGGTAAGATATCTGATACAGTAAAGAGTATAGTTACTAATATACATAGTGCCCCTGGCGCTCCTGGTCCCAAAGGTCCAATTGGAGACAAGGGACCAGTTGGTGATAAAGGACCAATTGGTGATAAAGGACCAACTGGATCAAAAGGAATTCTTGATGATAAAGGGCCAACTGGCTCACAAGGGCCAACTGGAGACAAGGGTCCAACTGGTGATAAAGGTCCAATTGGCTCAAAGGGACCAACTGGAGATAAGGGGCCAGCTGGTGATAAAGGGCCAGTTGGTGTAATAGGTTTGACTGGACCTAAAGGACCAACTGGAGATAAGGGGCCGACTGGCGATAAAGGACCAATTGGCGATAAAGGACCAATTGGCGATAAGGGCCCAAACGGCATTCCTGGACCACCTGGGCCACCAGGAAACAGCAGTTCAGCTTCATTGAATGGGTTTTATACAACAGTAGACACTTCAGACAAGTTTACAAATACTTCTACACTCAAGAGTAAACCAATAACAAGAGACCTCATGACATTTGAAATCAGAAAAGATCGCCAGGATAATCTTGCTGACAATATAATATTTGAGTCACCAACAGTTTCATTGAGAAGGTCAAAACATGCTAGTACAAGCGATATCACTAGTTCAGAACTAATGAGAAAAGATGAAATAGTAAAAGTAATTGGTGAAAAAACAAGTACACCAATGAATGGTCTTTCAACTACACTTGATACTTCTGATTCTTCAACAAATACTACAACTTTGAAAAGTGCACCAGTTTCAAGAGATCTCATGACATTTGAAATCAGAAAAGACCTTTCAAACAATGCTGCAGGTAATATAATATTTGAATCACCAACAGTTTCATTGAGAAGGTCAAAGCATGCAAGTGTTTCTGATATAGCTAGTTCAGAAATCATGAGAAAAGACGAAATTGCAAAGCTTATATCAACAAGTAGTTCAGGCGAACCAAGTGCTTCACAGATACTTCACATTTTGTTTACAACTCAATTAAACTGAAATCAGATGGAAAGAAAACTGATGACACACAATTGATCAGAGACATTTTTGAAATAAAAACAAGAAAAGACCTCAATAGTAACGAAGGAGACTACTTGTATCTTGACAACAGAGTACTTCTCAGAAGAGCTGCTTTGACAAATCCAAGTGCTTTTAATGATAATGAGCTCATGAGATATGATGAAGTAAAAACAAAATTTGATAAAGAATCAACTGCTGATACTGCTCATACAATAAATATATTTAAAAATCTGTCAAGCTCAAATTTTGAAGTAACAAGATTTAATTCACTGGTTTATGGAGCCTATAAAGATTATTGCTTGGAATATCACAGACAAAAAAGTCATCTTGTGGGATCTATTAGTAGCTCTGCTTCAAATGGTGTCATAAAACTTCTTCTTGGAAAAATGAAGAAAGGTCATTATAATGTCAGAATAGATTAGGTATTTGTAATGAAGATCACCCATCACCTGCAGATTTAATCATTGGTACTTTGAGAAAGAACAGCAATTTGACAATAATTAATGCAAAAAGAACAAGTCACAGAGCAAATGTTTACATTCTTGACTTTAATATGGAAGTACTTGATTCGACAAAAAACAGTGAATTTGAATTTAATGTAAATCACCTTGCAAACAAAGAAATAGCATTTTTCTTCATGGGTTGCAGAACAGAATCTACTTATGGAAGAGTGAATCCAATGGTTATTGACAACATTGACTACTCTAAGTATTTTACTGTAATTCGTAATACAGGCTTTGAAACAGGAGATCGTGAAGGAATGATTCACATTACAACTGGTCTTCCAACAAAAGACAAAACAAATCTGAAGAAACTATTGAGTTATGATAATCAGTTCAAAGTAAAAAATGGAGACCGGATTCTTTTGCCTTCAAGTGCATTTTCTTTTGAAAAACCAACTAACCCAAGTCCAAGAACAGTAATAGTATTTAATTTTCCATCTTGTGTTTGTTTGTCTAATGTGAAATTCTTTACTAGCTACGAGCAATTGGGTACTTGGGACATTCTTGCTTATGCTGCAGAAGATTTACTCAATAATGACCCTTGAAGAAAACAAAGACTGCGGGAGCTATAATAACATAGATCTCAATACAACTGCAACAAATAAACCTTATTCAAGAGTGATTTTCAGACTGAAAGACACATCAAAATGGACAAAGAAAAATACTCGTGACCCTGATTTTGCCGACCCAGCAATTGGGAACATCCAATTCACTACAATGACAAAAGTTTACAAACTTCTTTAAGTGAAATATTGAAACTAAATCACTTTAAAATTTTAATAAAAATTATTTAATATAGCAATGTCGGAACCAATACTTGATCTCACAAATTTATATAGTGAAAAAGATGTCCTTCTTAATCCTGTGGTTCAAGAAAAAAAGAAAATAATCGGAGACTTGTTCACACAAGCAGATACTGATTGGATTGATATTCCTGGATACTCATTGATACTGAAACCAACTGGGAAAAATCCAAGATCTGATACGATTGACCATAAAGTAGTCCTGAGATTGAAATCCAATCTTAATATTGGCACACAAGGAAGTTCAGGTAATTATTTTTTCCGTTATAAACTTGACTACAAAAACAGTGACGGGACAATCGAAAAAACAGTAGTGATGTGCGCATCACAATAACCAAATTCAGGAAGCAGATCACTTTCAAGTTTTGCTATTGAATCACCTCAAAGTACTGAAGGAATGATTCCAATATATGATTGTAAGTTTTATCCAATTGCAAAAAGTGATCTCAATAAGAATCTTACTGTGACCCTGCAATGCAAAGTCAAGGACTCCTGTACAATGTATCTCAACAGGCAACACATATCAGCCAATGCAGAATACAATTGATACGCCACTTCCTCATTTTGTGTTGAAGAACTTCTGATAAATAGTATTACAGTATCAGGACAAAACAGTGAAATAAGTTACTGATTACCTTAGGTAATCGACTAGCGCCCTCGAAGTGGGCTCAACCCTTTAAATTTTAAAAAAATAATAAAATATTACTTCAATTATCTGTGAATAAAAAAAATTAAATTATTTTTAAAAATATCTTAAATAAAAGAAATGTATCTTTCGCAAAGCAGGCCTCCAATGCATCTTTTGCTTGATTCATCAAGCGCAATCAGACAAGATCCAAGAAATAAAACACATGATTTCACCTATAGATATACACTTCCAATAAGGCTTGATCCAACAAAGAATAATTGCATTGCAATGGATAATCTTATTGCTATGACTTATTCATGGAAAAATATTTAAAAAATTTACAATAATAATAAATTCAAATTCAAAAAGAAAACAGATCCTTGGAAAACTGTTGAACTAGTAGATAGAATGTACACTTATCCAAATATAAAAAATTACATGTTAAGTCATTTGGGCCCAGAAAAAGATGACGGTGACTTTAATTTATTCTTTGATCCAGTTACTACAAGAATAGTTATTACACTTCCAAAAAATTACGGGCTTGATTTCACGGAAGGTGAATTTTATAAACTTAATGGTTTTGAACCAAAAGTTTATCCAGCGAAAAATGAAGCACAAACACTGATTGGGCAGTTACTTCCAAATATAACAAGAGATGTTGATTGGGTGCACATTCATTGTGATGTAAGTACAAATACAACTGAACATCTTGGGAGTGACGTTTTGCATGCAGTTTCATTGAATAGTATGAGTGTTGGCTATCCAATAGCAGAAAAACCAACTCATCTTTGGTATAATAAAATAAATACAAATGAAATAAGTAGTATCAGAGTTTATATTACTGACGGAAATAACCGTGAACTTGATCTTCATGGGACTGAAGTTGCTATTGGTGTAATGATAGTAAGTGTTGATAAGTGAGCTTCAGGCGAGTAAATACTATTGATATTATTAGTTTAATTAATAATATCAAATCAATTACTTTTTATTTGGCACTTTCAGCTTGGATACTTCTTCTTTTAATTTTTTTATTTGTTAAATTGTTCTGGATGTTCAAGTAAGTCTCTTAATTTTATTATTTCATAACCTTGTTTTTCAATTTGTAGGTCCATTTTTATTATACCCTTCATTTTTTAAAATAATTAAAATAAAAAACTTATTTATTGCAAGCAAATTCAAGTCTATTAATTTCCATGAATAAACTTTCATAAAAAGAGAAGAAATTACTTCTTATAGTATGATTTCTTTTATACAGCTTAATAAATCTGATATATTCTTTTTTACTTTCTATTTTTCCAAAAACAACATAAGGAAGCTCTTCAAATGATTTTTCTAGTATACCTAATAATTTTTTATATTTATTAAGAAGTTGTTCACTTTTTGCAAGTACTTTTACATTCAGATTTTCACTGATTTCGCTTTCATCTTCGCTCTCAGTTTCGCTGTCACTGCTAACTTCACTAGTAATTTCATTAACAACCAATTCTTTATTAACTTCGCTAATTATATTATCAAGTGCCTGAAGCTCAATTTCTTTATTTTCAACATTTTGTTTTTCAATTTTCAAATAATTTTTTAATTTAATAACATAAGCGGCCGCAAAATCCCAAATCATCATTATTTCCACCATCATAACTCTCAGCTTCGCTATCACTGCTGTCGCTCCATTCAACACCCTCATTAACTTTTTCTTTTATTTTATTCCTCCTACACAAAGTATCTTTTAAAATATAACATTCATGTAATTTAATTTGTAGTGTAATATTACCAGAATCAACATAAAATCCTTGAATTAATATTTTAGCACGTACTTCCATTGGCCTATCAAGATAAATCATCGGATCATGGATAAATTTTTGATTATCGCCATAATAAAATTTTGTTGAAATATCATGACTTTGTTGATAAAGTCTTGCATGAAGAACATAATTACCTGTATCAGGCGATTTCCAAAGACTTTTTAATGTGTCATCAACACCAATATCATTAATGCTAGGAATATATCCAGGAATTGGTTCTATTTTTTTAATAATTTTTGTCAATTTTGATTTAATAAGAGGAAAAGCTTTTCTAGCAATTTGTTTTATAACAGTTAGAAGTTGTGGATCTTGAGAATCATCCTCATACTCTTCACTTGTATCATCTGTAATTAATAAAGGATCTTCATCAACACAAACAAGGCCATCATCAGGATCATCAAATAAATGTTCAAGATATTTTAATGAATTACCATCACTAAAAAATAAAGGCAATGAATACTTATTAAATTTTTCACTATATTTAATACCTGTTGAAAACAAATCATCTGTCATAAAATAAAGTTTAGAATACCCAGATATTGAATTTGGATTAATAGAGTATAAATTAAAGTATAAATATTGTTTCAAAGATTCTAAAGAATCTTCAGTCATTATTTTTATTGATCCAATTTTAGGTTTTGAAACAGCAAGACTTTTTGTCGCATCAAAAGTTTCACAATCAATAATCGATGTATCGATGTTTCCATATCCCCAAATTTCTTTACTTCTGGACAAAATGGATACTCATTATGAAGATTGTGTAATTTGGCGTCATATTTGAGATCAACTTGAAGAACACAACCTTGTTTGAAAATTTCATTATTTCTTTTTGGTACTTGAAGATCGGGTAAATTTTGCCAATTGTCAAGTTCAGCTGCACTCATCCACTGAAACTCGCCCATAGGAAGTGGTTTACACATTGCAGTTGCATAAAGACTATTTGCATCAATATAAAAAATAAATGTATTCCCTTCAGAGTATGTTTTTTCAATCTTAAGAGAATCAGGATCTTTCAAAATGTAATGATTTTCTGCAACTGCTTTCCTTTTTGAAATAACACTAATTCCACCAAACATCCCTTTTTCAAAAAATTGATACATTTCCACATCGGTAAGAAGATCTAATTCAACATTAGTAAATCTAAGAAGGGCGTCCCATGAAAAACTAGCAGCTGTATAATACCAAAGAGGATCAGGAGAATATTCTTTCATATTAACTTTCCGATATGCATCAATAGTGTCAGCAAGATGAAGAGCGTCCATTTTAAGGTAAAGATCATGATAATCTTTCATTGTTTTGCAATTTGCGGCTTTCCACACTTCCTTTGCACGTGAATAAGAGTCTTCTGTAATATTTTCTGAATTTGATTTTGAATAAAAATCTTCATATTTTGGAAGTTGAGGCTCCTTTAATTTTTCAAATGAATCCATATAATCATAAGGATATACTCCTTTTTTCAAAAGAAGCTTTACATCCTGGATTATTTTTGAAATAATCACTGAAATGAGCTTTAATATTAGGATGGTACTTTGAATTATAATCAGTGAATGTTTCAGTGATTTCTTTTCCTTCTTCATCAAGTTTTGTTACATCAAAAGTACTATTAAGATTTTCCACCAATGAATCAAGACTGCCTGCCATAAATCTGAAAGAATCAAGAAAACGTATTTCAAAATTTTTTACTCTTTTCTTTCCATAACAATCTTCATAAGGCACTGGGATATATTTTGAAAAACTAATAAATTTTTCTTCACTACATGGTATACAATTAAGTGTAACTTCTGTTTCAGCTAATGCTCTTATTATAAAATTAGTGTCATATGGAAGATTATGAATAAAAATAGGAATAAAATTAGGTACTTGATAATTAAGATTTCAATCATTATGAGCAGCACCACGAAACTTTCCTGTAAGATGGCAATGATCTCTTACCATTGGTCCAAGATCAACATTTGGTGGTTTTTTACAAATATGGCAAAATGATTTCTTTTGTTTTTGATACTGTTGCTCTTCTTCATCACTCATTGCAAGTCTTTTGTTATTCATCAAAAAATTAAAAAGCTTCTTGCAATCTTTTTCAAGCTTTCTTACACATTTCCTCGCAACAACTGAAGTCTCTTTATTTTGCCCTCCATCTTCGTTGTCTTCTTTTTGTTGATCTTTTTCATTATAGCTGTAATTAACAAATCTTGACTTGACTACTGATTCATCAAATGACTTCAATAAATACGCAAAACCAGAAGGAACATGTTTTTGTATTTTAACTGGATTACGGTCATTAACTTTTTCATTCATTTCTGGAAGAACAGCTTCAAAATCCAAAGCACCATAAAAAGGAACTTTCATTTGATAATTATAATTTTCAAATTTAATTTGTAATTTCTCTTTCTTCTTTCTTTTTCTATAAAATAACTTTGACTCTTCAGATCCTGGCATAATAAGTCTTACTGAATCTTTTTCATATCAAATTTCTTCATGTTTTTTCAAGAGCAGACTTTATTGAAAAATGATTCAAACAATTATCACAAAAATACATCTTACCATGATGATTACTAACTTGTGAACTTACAAGCCTTGATAAATCATTTATCAGAGAATAATGAGCTGTACCATCCTTTGCCATTGACAAAAATAACCTTACTTTTTTATTATTTCTTTTATGACACACAGATACTCTCTTTGGCCAAACTAAACCATTATAATCACTTGTAAATACATTTATTGAATACTCTGGATTATTTTTCTCAAAAATACAAATGTCTCTTTCTTTTACTGGAAAACTCATATTGTCCCAATTAAATTTTTCAGTTTCTTTAATTAACTCCTTTGTTATTTTACCATCCTTTGAATATTTTTGTGGATTAAGTGATGCAGCAAGACAATATTTAAAACAATAACTGTCTTCATTTTTCAAATTAAGAATAGCTTTTTTAGCAGCAATCTTCTTTAGTATTTTTTTTTGTAAATTGTCCAAAAACCTGCAAAAGTTGCAAAAATAAACTCACGTGAAAATAAAGTCCATGCAACACTGTCAGTAAATGCTTTGACATTGAAATTCAACAAAGACACAAATGGCATCAGTTTCTTAGCCCAGCAAATCTTGATGTGTATTACCCCTAAACCCCCATATGTACAGTAACCCACTTTGAAGATAAGCCAATCAAAAAGTGCATTGAAGTAAAGTGAATTGAAATGCACAAGCCCAAATGCTTATATTTGAAATTTTACTGTTTATGCCATAAGTGATAACATTTTTGTATCACAACTAGTCCATAAGTTTTGGGGACTCAAACTAAATTTTCAATAGTTTATAATAAATGTAAGACAATTTTATATACTCTGGCTGTTTACGATTTTAAACAAAAAGAGACCTAGCTGTTTATACCTACTGTAAGCAGTAGTGTAATAAGCTCCCCTCTCTAATACGGTAAGCCCTCCTCCCCCATACTTGAAGAATACTTTGCACTAGCCGTTTTTAGCATATACCGGTAGATGTTTTGTCTGGGTTTTTTTTACTTGATATACTTATTACTATAGTAATATATTCATCATTTCTTCAGTTAAAAATATTCTTGTAACTTACAAGCTATAGTATTTGTTTCAGTTCGAATATTGTAGATTTTACCACAAAACAAATACAAAACTTATTATTGCATTAAAGCTGTGTGGCATTTTAGAAGAAAAACATCATCTTTCTGTCTTCGGCTGTGTGCAAGTTTTTATTAAGTTTCCCCCCTCTCTCTCTAATATGTCCCCTGTCTGGTTGGCCTGAAATTTCATAAACCTCCCAGGGACTTATTAGAGCATTTACAGTATTCAGAAAGTGTTTTCACTTCTTTTGAGAGCAAAAGCTGCAAAAGTAAAACCATTATCAAGAACGTGATCACTACACATGATGTGTTACTTACAAGATGAAATGATTTTTATGACGTTGCATGACAAGAATTTTGAAATAACATTAATTTTTTGATTAACAAAAATCAATTTCTAATTCTACCTTTCCAAGTTTTAAGTTTATTACCCTGTTTATGATAATACAGGGAAGAATTTGTATTCCTAATTAAAATCGGGAGTGAAAATTTTAAAAAAGTATATCCTGTTTATGGCCAGGTCTAAAAATATAACCTGAAGGGCTATACCTGCATACATGTAGCTCATATATAGGAGTACCCCATGGTACAGTACATTACCCTGCTAAAGCAGCACACTTCTTAATTTCTAGTTTTAGTGAAATAAATTAAAAGACAGTGTGCTGCGGCAACTTGAGTTAAAAACGTGCACTTTATTGGCGACCGGTTTCGGTTTTACAACCTTTGTCAAGCCT
>JANRMR010006124.1:0-11477 GCA_025434825.1 Bergia sp. 'catenularis' | reverse complement strand
CCTTCTATCAAACCTTACGGCGAAAAACATACGATATCAACTTTAGTTGATCAAAGGACGTATTTGGCTTGCAGAGCGACGCAGAAAAACCAATGTATTTGATGACGTAATTGTACCTGATGCTCGAAGTGAGTTCTGGTCTTAGTATCTGATTTGTCTACGGATCCCGATTCATTACTACAAGTCATAGCAACAACACAATGGATGGATAAAATATCAATATAACAAAACTTGCTACATTTTGTCCATTCAATGCTGCTGCTGTAAACGTGCGGAATATTAATTTGAAACCACCACTTCGTTGGTGAAAATTTGGTGCGAAATAAGAATTTCCCGCCATGCCATGTGTCGTAACTGAGTTTATCGTTAACCATCAAAAGGGTTTCAGTTTTAATGTCGACTAACGAGGAGGCTTTTATTTTTACCGTCATAACTTATTTTCAAAAATATTTAACCGTCAAATACCCTAAAGACATAACTATCAGCAGTCGCTTTAGCCTGCGAAAGCAAACGCCTTTTCTCCCGCTGGGGCTCAGGCCCCTAGACGAAGAAAATGTTTTGTTTTCTTTCGTTTGGGGGCCTGAGTCCCAGCGGGAGAAAAGGCGTCTGCTTACGCAGGCTACCGTCACTTGCCCTTTTGTGGAATTTGACGGTTGAATATTTAACATAACTGACTGTTATAACTGTGAGCCGTCACCTGCCCTTTTATTTTATTATTTCTTATTTTTACCGTCAACTTTCTTAAACAAAGTATGACTGAAAAGTTTTACTTTGACTTCTTATAAAGAAAACTTACGCGAAACCTTGCTTTGCATTGGATCCCGGTCCAACCAGAATTGAAACCCGTTCTTGGCGTGTTGATGGTATATTGAGGGATGCTTCATGGCAGCAAATCTGGAGGACTTAGCGTGTTTAGAGCTGACAGGGACACGAAGTTTATCATCGACCAGGAGGTCTTGCTGGTACATGGTGAACGTTTCTAGAATCAAGTTCAGTAGATTACGACTGAATTAGTGGACTATTAGTGATGGTTAGTGGTGATCAGTGATGGTTATGGTGGTCATCGACCAGAAGGACTTGCTGATATATGGTGAACATTTCAAAATTAAGGTAGACTACGGCTGAATTACTGGAGTATTCATGATGGTTAATGATGGTCAGTGATGGTTATGATGGTCATCGACGAGGAGGCCTTGACAGCACATGTTGGAGTTGCATTTTCGACGGAATTACAAGACAAATAGTGATGGTTAATGATTGTTCATTTTGTGTCTCTCCCGTTTATTTCCTCTAATCGCGTCCATCAGTATCTGTCCTTTCGCCAAAGAAAACAGTTTTCTTGTTTTGTTTTGTTTTCTTTACTTTATACTGTCATCACTACTTTGCAGCAATTTTTCATAAATTTAATGACTCTACAATTTTGGTTTGATAGGAGTGATATTTGCGGATGTATTTGAAAAGTTAAAACATTCTATCTTTTTCCCTCACGCCTCTCTTAGCTGCAGAAGCTCCAGAAAACAAAAGACTGTAAGAAAACAGAGAAAAAGAACAAGAACCAGGCGTGCGTCTTCCCATAGTTCTTCGCGCGCCCTTCTTTTTCCTTCCGGCCAATATTTTTCCTAGCCTCTAGGAGAAGTAATCATATCGAGAAGACCATTTCCTACGATCATTTAATACTTTGCCAATTGAAAATCTACGAGATTCCAAACTGAATTACTCACTCCTTAGTATGTCCTTTCGTTTTCTTCCCTGCTCATAGTAGTGGCGGTGCATACCGCTGGACGGCTCGGGTAGAGCCTGCTGTGGCAGGGCGCGTTGACCAGCGGCACCATGGATCTCTCGCGGTAATTTTCCAACCAATGTGAAGTCTACATGCTGTACAGTGGTAATAAAACACGCACATATGAATGTTTATTAAACGTTTCTGCAAGACTTTATTGTACGTACCTAAGGCCTTGTGATGAGCTATAATCATGCATTTTATAGGACGTAGTCCGTTTATGGAATTCTTGAAAGAGGTGGACTGGATAGCATTTATTCAATAGATGAAAGACTCATAGTCAAACGTTTTTAGTAAAATAAATTGTAATTAATTAATCCATGTCATGTGTTTTTCCTGTATCGCTGAACCGCTCTAGCTTGCAGGTACACCAGTTAGTTCTTTTTCTGTGCGCTGGGAATCGAGCATTCGCACAGGGCTGCGAACGTGACCTCACCGCGCTAGTCAGTGTAGTTATTCGCTTTGCGAATTTGCGGAGAGAGAACTTTTCTATGCTTGATTCCCAGAGCACAAAAAACCCAAAAGGGCGCCTGCTATCTGGAATAAATCAACACCGTTAACTAAAGATGACACTCTGATTTACAACAAAAGAAAACATGGAGGGGCTTTAGTAGAAAAATTTCGATACCCCTTTCATGAAGTCTAAAGCGACAAGTAATGAATGTATAAATTAAGAGACATACTGTGCAGATTGACATTTTAAGGTCAATGTAATTGTTTACATAAAATCGGTTTGTGAGTTTGATAAACTACAACAAATAAAACAGGTGACTGAATTATGTTTTGACTGTAGACTGATAAAAGTTCGCTCGCGGCATAGCTTAAGATGACACTTTGACACTGTTACCACCTAGCAGGAAAACCTCGCAACATTTGGGCAACAGAGCATTTCAGTCAGACGCTCCAAAATTATAGAATATATTACCGCCACACCTTAAGTCTGTTACCAACATTCAAGCATGGAAAGCAACTCTCTAAACATATTTTCTTTTCTTTCACACATAATTAATTACTTTAGATATCACAACCATTGCATGTAAGTTTTTTTAGAATCATTAACATTGTTTTATCCAGGTAATTAATGTGCATACGAACATACACATAAGGCGCATGCACAATATAAGTGTGACATATTCCAGGTGATCGGAAACTTATCACGTGCTTTGAGTAAGCCAATCAGCGCGCGCTTTCAGGTCTAACAAAAAGGCAGCATCCCAGAACGCGCTGCGAGATTTGTCACGATTGCTGTTGTTTTCTCGTTTTCCTGAAGAAACGAATTCCGTAAAAGATCTATTAAACAGGCAAGTTCTGGTAAATACATTCAACAGAGATGTTGCTTTTTAGCCCATCCACAACTTTAGCTGATAAATGTATTCAAAGATAACAAGTTTTGATAGTACTTAGAACTGTTTTTAAAGGGGCAGTTTGACGGTTATTCCAGACAAAACTGCCGCTTTCGAAAACTATTTCCTTTCAATTTTCTTCAAAGTATATTGATCAAATCGATTCAATTTGACAAAGAAACAATTTTAACGATCTGAATTCTCAAGGATTGATGCATTTTGGCGCTATATTTCGCTAGTCTATAATTTATCCTACGGGTCAACACTAAATTCGCTCTTGAAAGCATTCATAACTGAAATCCGTTTCAATCGTCCACGAACTTAAGCCACCCGCAGAGTATTTGCAAGGTTTAAGGCAGAATTATGCTTATTATATCTGAGCATATAGCTATTTATTATAGCCGAGCAATGGAAAGATTGCGCAATCACACCGTGAAACAGCCCCTTTCAAATGTAGGCAATTTTGAGATCATTTTGTGGTGCGCGCGGTTTTCTGCGCCTTATGATGGATTCAGTCAGGCGTTCCTAGCAAGCGAGAGCCGATCATCTGGTTATTATTATTATTATTACTATTATTATTATTATTATTTATCATAAGTCTTAAACACCTCACCTACATGTTACACTGATAAAACATGTAAAAGAAAAGATAGGCCGGAAGCAGACAAACACGTTATTTAATACCTACCTTTTTCTTGAGTTTTGACCAGTGATCAGTGTCGAGATGTCCAACGAGTTTAAAAGAAGGAACTTCGTCTTTTGTCCAACGAGATAAGTTCTTTTTCTGATTTAATCTGCATATTTTATAAAGTAAAGCCATTATTTGAATTATAAAAATATATGATAACGAATGGCTTTGAAATATAGGTCTTACGGTCAGAGGCTGAAGTTGGAATAATGGAGTAATGGAATAACGCCCTTTGGGCGGGAATAAGTTTTTTAATTCGTAGGGAATAATTATTTTGACTGGAATAATGGAATGACGAAAATTTTCGAGCAGGAATAATGGAATAATGAACACCATTATTCCTCGTCAGCCCTCTCAGAAGAATGAGCAACTTTTGGGCGCTTTGAGGAATTTTCAAACAAACTTTTTAATGCATCGACAGCATGTTTTGGTAACTTTTTCGAAATATGAGCAACTTTGCAGCAACTTTTGCGAAAAATCAACAACTTTTGAGGAAGTTTTTATCATCTTGTGGCTAGGCCTAATCGTAAAGTAGTGTCCCGACAGCAAATCGATATCGAGATATGCCACTGAAGAATTGGCGAATCTCGAGATATTTTTTGTCCCACATAAAGGTTCTTTAACAAATTGACTTTCAGTATTATTTAAATTCAACAAACGCGAGTAAGTAAGCGATTTCTTGCCAAGTTTGGGTTTTTTCATTCTTTTGTGGAAAATGAGCAAACTTTTTAAAATAATTTTGATTAACACAGCTCACTTTTAAAGTCATGAATTGAGGATTTTGTGGAACAAGGTGTCAAAACTTCATTTATAAAACTGTTAAAATCGAACAATATACTTTGACAAGAAAAATAATTTTGACTCCAAAAAGGGGAATGAAGAAGAGAAAAAATGGAAAAAAGCGAGTTGTTGCAACCAAAACTACATGTGGGGCTCCACACTTGAATAATTCATACTACCTCTGGAGTCGCAGCACTCACACACAAATTGTAAATTCTCCCATAATTATTATCACTTCTGTAGCTCTTCGGTGGCATTGCTGTTCTTGTTAAATTGGACGCGAAATTCCTCCAACCCTACCGCTCCCCTCCAAGAAGACCCATCGGGAACAAGCTCAGTAACCCGTATCTATCTTAAAACTGCATGATATTACAACTAATGGTGTTTCGCAAGAGTTTATTTCAATGAATGAATGAATGATACAGGTTCTGGATTTTTTTAAAAACAAAAGCTTTTGTAAGGACTTTCTTGTTTGCGAACTGAAATGATCGCTGCGGAGCGGTTAAGAAACTACTGAGCTCATGAAAAAATGCTCTTGCACTATGGCACAGGTATCACAGCAGATTACAACAATTGCCAGTATGCTTCCAAATTTTTGCGCGATACAGCCAACTAACAAAGCTAACAAAATCGAAAGAATGAATAATTTCGCCGCCTACCTGTATTCCCAGATCTTTGGAAACTCTGTGTAGCCATGTTTCGGGCAAAAATTTGCTTGATGGACAGCCATAGATCACTATTCAGTGAGCAGCACTTGCTGGGGAACGTGTCTGGATTTGTGCGACTTGTCGAAACACATCGAGTAACTAAGAGACACAGTGCTTTCTTTTTAGAATACAATACCTGGTGCAGGTCATTTGGACCCTGGGGACTAATCACAGAACGAGGCTGACACCTGCATAATGGCGCGACAATGGTTCTCCAAACTTCGAGATTAACATAACAAAGCTCGCGGGATATTTGTTGTGATGAAAATGCTTGCAAGTCTGCAACGATCAATAGTTAATGAGAAGCTGTCTGTGAATTTGCAATAAATCTGAAAGGTTTGTTAGCACTTCTTTTCACCATATCCTTAAAACTGGTTAATAAAAACAGTATCATTTTGATACCTATAATAAATTATAAATGGGGAATGATACACGAAAAAGTTTGCTGCTGAAACATAAACAAACACTTCACTGATGCAATAGAAAGCTTTGAATTTACAAGAAAAGCCTTAAGTAAACAGAACTGAGCAGGTATTGTTTAGACAACTCTTTAGCACACCGTGTTTTGACCTTTTTTCCCTACTCACTTAAGCAAGTTGATTCCGATGTACTACTCAGGGGTTGAAATATAACAGACTAAATAATTTAATTCATGTGCACGAAATAAAGTTATTCGAAATCTTCTTTTTTTCATCTTCAGAGTGTGATTGTCATACTGCCTTAGACACAGCTACCAAGTCACGCAAGTTTTACTGTTTACATTTCGCCAGATTACTCGACATTCCTGCTAATCGCGGCATCTTTTTTCAAATTCTAAAGGACTTGAAAGACCAGTTTTTATCTTCAAGGTACAGCAAAAAGGCACTGTAGTGCTATCTCTGTTAGAGAAATTTAAAACAATATTTACGAGTTTGCAAACAAATAAAATGAAGTCAGTTTGCAAACATGACGATAATATAGAAGTCTAAACGCCCCTTTGTTTGATTCACCAACGGATTACAAAGATCCTAATTGAAAAGGCAAACAAATACGCGATACCATTTATTAGAAGTATTTTACAATATTTACAGTGTCTTTAAACCCTGCCTATAACCAGTAAATATTTGCAAAACGAGGTTCTGTTCAAAACAGCTTTTCTAACTAGTGCTACTAAGTTTTCAATCACTACAAAATAGATTTTAGTTTTTCTTGCGTTTTGAAGGCGGTTGTTTTGTTGTGCTTTCACCACCGGCAGTTCGCTTAAGAGACTGTTGTCCAACACTTGATGGTCCCCGCGACGCCAGCCCTTGGCTTTGTGTCGGCGCTCCTCCTCCCCCTTGGGTACCATTTGTCACCGAGCTGCCTGTTCCTTGAGGCTGCGTCTGTTCTTTGGCGCCTGCGTTTTCATTTTCACCTTCTTCGCTGTTCTTTTTCGTTTGACCTGGAGAAATGTGCAGAAGCAGGAGTGGGCTGGAATACTAGTACTAGTAGAGTTAACTTAATTCCACAATTCCATGGAACTTTCAGATAAGCAACATGACAGCTTAATGTTCAAACAATACAAAGAAATAATTCTAACAAAGATAGCCCTACGGGATTGTAAATGCCGAACCCTCAAATTTATTTGTATTGGTATTTGTATTGTGGAAAACAGATAACCGTTGAACCCTTCAAACAAAAATGTGCAGTAGATATTTTGAAGCCTTTTCCCCAGGCAACGATATTGGGTCAGTGTACACAGTTCACCGAGAAACCAACGCAGGTAGGGTACAAATACGATTTCACAGGAGAGGATCTAACGGAGTATCTAGCGGAGTGTTTGCTCGTTCATTCCTGGCCGAAAACAAATGCCAAAATGTCATTCTCATCAGTGATTGCAACTCTAGTGGCGTTCATTAAATTAAGAGTCTCCCGTTTCCGAAGATTTTTTATGTCAACTTACATGCAAGTACAAGAACACTTTATGAACAATTGAGGCTCGAATTGTCGTAAAAACTAAGAACGATGAGGCCCAGTCAAAATTTACTGGTTCTTATAAAAAAGCGTGTAGGTAACATATTAGGTTATGATAGTAATGTCACACACGGGGTGGGCCTTGGGGCGTGTAGGTGATATATTAGGTTATGACAGTAATGTCACCCACGGGGTGGGCCTTGGGGCGTGTAGATGATATATCAGGTTATGATAGTAATGTCACACATGGGGTGGGCTTTGGGGCGACAGAAAAATGAAGAAACTCTCTTTTCGTCCACCTCCTCCTTCGCTCCCAATATTCAAGGCTATTAACGACTATCCAGCCCTCACTCGCTGTCACTAACCAAATGTCCACTACAGCTGCTATACATTCCCTTTCATTATGTTTGTTTGCTGCATTCGCTCCCAAGTTCCATCGCTACCAATCACTATCATTTGCCTTCACCTGACATCACTACACAAAAACCGACTGGAATTGTTCAATCCCCTTCACAAGGTTCTTTTCTTTCTTTCGCTCCCAATATCCACCGCTATCAAACATCTTTCATTTGCCCTCAATAAGCCCTCACTTACAATCATTAAACAAATAAAATCACCAGTAGAAACGCCCGCATACAAGACTACATGTAGATATTATGGTTTGTAATATGGTGTAGTCATGGAAGTAATGCAAGTTAAAAAATAAAAAAAGTACCTGCACCAACTGTTTGTGCCCCATGCTGCAGAAGTACAAGTAAAACAATTAAGCACTAATTAGTATATTTTATTTTACTTGTGACCTACACATACATTGTAAAACTATGACTACATAATTTTCTTTCAAAAGTGACCACACATTGACACAGTTTGTGGTAGTCAAAAAACTTATGTGTTATGCAGCCAGGGGATGGGACATTAGACAATATTTGTCAAAAATTGTTGCTCCTGAACCCCAAGATTTTGTCAACATTGATCTACCTTCTGGACAAATCCCAGATGTTACCTGGGGATTTCCTGAGGTTTGACCCCCTGGCTAGCTGAGGGTATGTGCAAAACAATAGAGTTATCATGTTTTAAATGATGGTGGAATCCTGGTAATGGTAGAATTCAGATTACGGTATTATACATGTATGAGTTGAGTATGGTGGGACAGTACCTCTGAAGTCTTTAATGTCAACCACCGAGGTCGAGGAATAGGTAACTAGTAGAATCTAGGTAAAGGGATACTTCATACACAATGTATGATTGAATCTAACTATTGTGTACCTCAATGAAGTTAGGAGGGAATTTTCTTGTGAGTTCTCCCAATAACAGATTGACTCCTTCCCTTTGAAATGATGAACTTGGATCCTCTTTCTTGGCTTTTTCTGATTTCTGGCTCTTGCCCGAACCTATTAGAAATACACATTATTCCTTAAAATTCTAGTACGCTTACAACTTACCACATTACATTTCTCTAATCACCACAATCATGTACAAAACCAGGAGAATAACTTCAGATTTTCAAAATTTTTCCTACCATCTTTCTTTTGGTTGTCTTTGAATTGCCACCAGTATCCCTTCGATGGATGGTATCTTGAGTAAGACATAGCTAAATGGAATACAGTGACGCTTACATTAACACTAGATTTACTGTATATAACTTGATGGGAGGTATCTTAAGTAACTATATTTAAGACATAACTAAATGGAACACAATGAAGCTGATATTATCAACAATAGATTGACTATAATATACTATTTTGATGGGTGGTATCTTGATTAAGACATATTAACTGAACAGAACATAGCGATGCTGTGATTAACCCTAGATTGCATGCATCTGATGGGTGGTATCTTGAGCAAGACATAGCTAAACAGAACACAGTGAAGCCAATATATGGCCAACAGTAGATTGACTGCATCTGATGGGTGATATCTTGAGAAACAACATATTAACTGCATGAATAGGACACAATGATACAAAAATGATTAACAATAGATTGACTATATTTGATGGGTGGTATACTGAGTTGGACATACATGTACATTGTGGCTGAACAGAACACCACGATGCAATGGATTGACTGTATTTGATGGTTGGTATCTTAAGTAGGGCAGAACAAAGACTTTAAGAAACTTAATTTGCAAAATTTTCCCCCACTAGATTTGTTTGGCACTTGTAGAACCTCCTGTTTTTAATCTCCAAGGCTGAAATTTCTGGATACTTTAATGTCGTCAACAACAGTAATGCAGGGGTTTCAAAACAAGGTGTTTCATGTCACATGCAATGTTTATTAGTCTCATTTCTGATGCCTATTTTCACTACAGTTTTGTTCAGTTTGCATGAGTATCGCTAGCCCTAGACAATCTTTCAACTCCTACAGACTCTGCTGTTTCAACTCCTACAAGTTTATCTTTTTGAAACCCAAAAATCATTCCTGGAAACTTAGGTGCAGTTCATTGTGTGAGGAAAAATGCAGTTCAAATAAGTCAAGATTTATTCTACAGAGTTTTTATAGATATTGTACTGTTTACAGCAGAGCTGATACAAAGACTAGGAAATGAGGGGTTGCTTAAAAGGGAGAGAAAACTTTTAACAATAACTAAATGTAAATTTGGATAGCATTTAATTTAATAATAACTGCTTTCAGAACAAATCACCAAAACACTAACCTTCATCAAAAGCTGACTGAAAGTTGTGCAAAGCTGACAACTACAAAGGAGAAAAGACACGGTTAGGGCAGCAATCACTTCTGATTGGTAAAAAATTGAAATAAGGAGTAGCATGTCTGGGTCACTCTGTATCTTTGAACTATCAAAACAACCTTTACAGACATGTTGAATTTGAAAAGATGCAATACATCAACAATATTGTATAATACATTTCAGTGGAATCAAAATAATATTATCTAGTGGTGAACTACAAAAAAGATTTTGTTTTTCTTTCTGCATTTTGGACTTTGAGCAAGAGATGTATCCCCCCTCTCTTTAGGTAACAGGAAACACATGGACATACAATGTATCCCCTCTCCCCGGGTAACAGGACAATACATGGACATACAATACATCCCCCCTCCTCCCAGATAACATGACAACACATGGACATACATATACAATACATTTACTCACCAGCCTTGAATTAATAACTGAGCAGAGATCAGGAGCTTGGTACACAATTCCAGCCAAAATATAGTAATCAGCAATTGGAGTTTCTAGATAAACATAAAAACAAATCTGAACCTGAAGTATCTACTTTAAATTAATTAAATCATTCAACTTTTTCCATTTTCATTCATCAGTTAAAACCAAAATAATAGACAAATTAAAAAAAATTAAGATATAGAGTTTAAATATTTTAGTTTTTATCAAGACAGAACAGTTTATGTTACAGTTCTGAGATTCATGCAATCCCAGTATAACCAACCAACCAATAAAAATCAATCATTGTAAACCAACTGATCAGTTGATATCAATCAATGACTTATTTAATGTAATTGGCATCAATTGATATCAGTCAATTGATCACCAAATGATTATCACAAAGATGTGTTCTGTGATTCATCAATTACCATCAATTGGTGTTAAAATCCTAAACATCTCTTTTTGTCTTTTGTTTTGAGTGTACTGCACATCTTTCTACAAAAATAGCTCTTCAAGTGCTGTTTTGATTGTAGCTTCCAGAAATTGCCATTGACACTGACGACCCCTGACAACTCCCACTGATGACACCTGAGGCTGATGACTCCCTTGAAGCCTTGAAACATTTATTATGGAGGGCGAGCAATGTCCTGGCAATGTGCATAGAGATTTTCAACCCCAGGCTTTCGGTCATTCTGTGTGTACCACAACCAATTAACTTTATAATAAAATTGTCTTGTTTGATTGGCTAGGATGGGGAGAGCATTGTTTTTGAACACTGTGATTCACAATTGTTGTGGTACACACAGAAAAAACCCAAGCTTCAACTCTTGTTGCTCCAGCCATGTCAGACAGATTCCCGTAAATTTGATACACATCCCTGAAAATTTTGATGGTCAGTAAAACCAAATATTGCACACAGTGAAAGACTCTTCAGTATCACTCAGTTTGTATCGCGTGTCATTGACTGCTATCAATAGACCTTATGCATGATATGGTCTGTTGATCAATTTCACCACCAAGCCTCATTCGCATGTAATTCCTTCCATACTTCATACAACTTCACAACATTTCATGCCGGTATTCTTTTCAATTTCGTTGCTTTGGGAGTTCATGGATATAAAACT
>JANRMR010006013.1:0-12199 GCA_025434825.1 Bergia sp. 'catenularis' | reverse complement strand
AACCCACTTGCCTAATTCCGTACCGGAATAACCTCATACGTCCATTACATAATACAATGTACTTGTGCAATGTGCAGCCAGATTTCGTTTTTGAATAAAGATTTTGATCTCGTGCAGCTACCTGGATGAGCGACTCTAACCGGAATGAGATTTTAGAAGGTACTGTGTAAACTAATATAGTCTCTGAGTGGAATCGAGATGACGTTATACCGGAATGAAACTCGATCCGGTATAAGGTATACACAACCTAATGTGCAACGCCAACTTGCTTTTAAATAACTGTACACACTGTACCTCCATGTCGGCTCTCTTCCACTTCTCCATTTTGGGCTTCAGACTCTGACGTGTGTAGTTCAGCTCCACTAGCGGAACTCAGCAGTTTTGTGCCCCCTGCAGAGCTGCTCTTGACATCAGCAGTTTTGCTATCTACAAAACATTAGATAATGAACTGCAATCAACACAATATTACAGTTACAAAAAGCTGCTAAGGAGCTGATAAAGAGCAAAATGTTTAAATACAAAAATATGTAATGTACATTAATAAAAGGTCATTCTTTTTCCATCATGTCATGATTACAAATAGTGCAAAGAGCACGGAATACTAGTCTCTGTAAAAGAGCTACATTGTATACAAAAATGTTTTAATAAACATGAGTGGAAAAAATAATTCTTTATGATAACCGGAGGGAGTAATCTCATAAGCACCAGAGTAAAAGAAAAAAGACAAAAACACTACAAGTCATGTTTTTAAATGCTTGTGAAAATAAAAACACCCTGAACTACAAACCTGCTGAACTACCATCTTTCCAAGCATCTCGAGTTTCTGTAACTTCATCAGGATGATCATTATCCTCTTCACCATCATCACTGTTCCCTTCTCCGCAGTTTTCATCATCATTACATTTCTTTTTGTCAGAGTCTTCACGGATAGGATAAACCTCAATGGCTTCACACGATCTTTTCATTCCCAGAAGTGGATCTGTGTCAACAAAACTAGATGGTTGGAAATCATACTTCATTCTTTTCTCATTAGTTGAACTCATTTTATCAGAGCTAACATCTTCAAAATATGACCTTTTCTGCCCTTTTGGTTCTGCCAGGGGTGATTTGCTATTTTCATAAGGTACAAATGCTTTCACTGTTGAACTCATCGAGAGAGGAGACTCCCTTGACTTCGTATCAGTTTTCACACCTTGGATACTAGCAGGGTAAGGATGAGGCGACTGATCACTCGTGGATTGAGTATTGTCAGTGACTGTAGTGCTATGTGGTGTTATTGCAGGAGAGAAGATGGTGTGCATCGGTGATGCAGTACTGTTTGTCTGAGAGGGTAACAGTGGGTGCGATGTCACAGGGTTACTCTCAGCAGCACCAAGTACAACCCCTGTTGTAGTGGTTGACCATGGGGTCCACAAAGTAGAGGTGGAGGTTGTTGATGCTGAAGATGAAACCAGACATAGACTACTTGTTGAAGGGTTTGCAGAAGATGGGTTGACGCAGCTAATGGCTGAGGTTTTGGAGTTTAACCCCTGTGAGGCTCCCTGGTTCTGCACACTTCTAGCGAGTGAACTCAGTGATGCTGTGACCATTGCTTCTGCTGTAGTTGCACACACGTCACTGGTTGGGGCAGAAATCACATTTGTCTCTGATCCAGTACTGCTGGTCACATCTCCAGCTGTAGGGAAAAGCAGATATCCAAGTGTTGTATTGCCTGTTTTGGGATCGATGTTTGCAGCTGCCGTCATCATTCCATAAGTACATGGCCCACCACCTGCTACCGATGTTTTTGATTGGGTACCCATAGGTGTGGCAGGTGAACCAAATACACTTGGTTGCTGAGCATTTCCCACTTGTGTTGCCATAGGCACATATGGCATTGCTGCCACAATAGTTTGGGCTGGTGTCTGCAAGGCAGCTGAAACTGGTGTTCTAACCATGTTACTGTGAGCTGTAGCAGTTGACACAGATGGAACTGTTGCTCCATATGACATCTGCTTTACAGCACTCAAAGGATACTTCAGGGAATAATCAGGAACACTTGGAGATGCAGCACCAACACCACCCCCCAGAGAAGGATTATGGCCCATGCCACCAGAAGCAAATGCACTCATCTGCATCATTCGGTAAGTGAACTGTAGTTGGTTATTGGAGGGTGCAACTCCTCGGAGATTGGTACCATATGGGTTGTATGCATTTGCAAGGTGTGCAAGAGTCTGTGAGAATCTGGGCGTCGCTGCAGGTGCAATGGGAACATAAGACCCATAGGCAGCTGCAACTGCAGTCGATGTCACAGATGTCACACTTGAACTCACAGATGACCCAGTAGTTGTGGTTGAGACCCCACCTGGCTGTGCTGTGGGCATGATGATTCCAAACATGAAGGGGTTGGGGTAGCCTTGTTGATTAACATTTGCTACTGGTGTCGTGTTCCCCTTTTCTTGACCTGTAGTCAAGACTGTCATTGTGTTTGCAGCCAGCTGTCCAGGGTAAAGGGTTGGCCATTGCACTTGATACTGTCCAAGAGCTTTTAACTGATTAACATCCATGCTCTGAGGATTGTACATCTGATTGACAGTTGCGCCTTGGTAGAACACGTTTGATGGTATTGGCGCCACGATGGCTGGCTGAACTTGTGGAACCACCGATACTACAGATGGGTTGGCACCTGCTGCAACATGACTCTGGGAGAGTACATTCTGAGTGGTTAGCAACTGTCCCTTGAATTGTGCTACGGAACCCTGAGATGCAGACTGTGCTTGACTTGCACTGAATGTTTGTTGACTTGATGTACTTACAGCTGTGATTGATAATGTGGTATTTAACTGGGAGAGGTCAGTCCTTGAACTTGAAGCCGAGGTATGAGCATCTGATACCGTAGGAGTAGTCAGTGTTGATGTAGCTGAAGCTGTTGTACTTTGGCCTGCAATTCTGTGTTGCACTGATGTTATAGCCGTCGAGACAATTGTAGGAGCTGTTGCTGAAGGAGGTGGGTGTCTCAGTCCTGGTAAGCTACTGGTAATATTTGGACTCAAGACTGTTGACCATGTTCCTGAAACATACGACTGCGACTGAGACTGTTGACTTGACTGTCCATATTTGGACATCAGAGCAGGGTTCCACAGTGTCGGTGTCATCACAGGTGCTATTACACTTGATGGAGGAACAGTAGTTTTCAGAACTGAACTTTGGACAGAAGATCCAAGTACTGGATTTACTACTCCACTTGACACAGACAACCCAAACGAATTCATTTTCTGAACATTTGCTGCATTTGCTGGAATCTTTGCAGCCACCAATCCAGCTGCATTGGCTAAAGCCTTCAAGCCTTGTTTCTTTGATACTGCTGATGTTCTTGACTTTGCAACTCTTGATCTTGCAGCTGGCTTGGCTGCTGATTTTGCCGTTGCTTTTGCACTTACTGGCTGTTTGCTCACAATGCTTCTCGAAGGATCTACATTCTGACCAGTGAATGTAGCAGTACATGAAGTTGCAACTTCTGACGAGACTATTGCAGGTGATGGAGCATCTTTTGCACTTTTTGATACAACTGCCATTGGACTAACGAATGATGTGACTTTACTTCCAACTGCAGCTTCAGCACTCGATGTTGCAGAATTGCTTGAACACGCTACTATCTTTGCTGTGGCAGCTGCTGTGAGCGTTGACATTGATGAAGTTGTACCTGTTCTAGGCGATAGCAGCGAGCTTGTTTGCACTAATGTTGTCCTTGGTGCTACAGATGTAGCAAGTGATATTGATACAGGTGATGAAGCAAGAGTTGTGTATGTAGGAGTGGTTGACAAAAGCGAAGATGATGACACTTTAGCAACTGTCATCGTTGTTATTGGTGTTGATACAACAATAGTAGTCTGGGCCGTTGCTACAGTTGAAGTACTCCCAACATTCAAAGGTACAGCCAACAAAACATTTTTGGTTGTCATAGCACCCGTACTTACAGGAACTGGTGTCACTTTAACAGAATCAGCTCTAATTACAGTTGCTGGGCCACTTTTTGATGGAGTCATATTCTTTGAAACTGACACATTTTTCGACATCGTTCTTTGTACAGTTTTTGGTTTTATATTTGAAGCTGCAGTAACCACACATTTGGCAGATTTTGTAACAGTTCTAGGTACAGAATTTTGAACAGAACAAGGCGTACTGGATACTGTTGAGCTTGTTTTCACTCCCGAAAGTGTTGCGGATGTTGTCGGCAGTCCACTTGAAACCAAGGGATTTCCAATTGGTGGTGTAGCTTCCAGCCCTGGGTTGAAAAATTTGGAACTGCTGACAATGCTGGCAAAACTTGGCAGGGGTCCTTGGTTAGACGTGGCCAGGTTGGTTGGTACATTCTGTACTGGACTGGCTTTTGTCATACTTCCCAGAGGATTAGAGATGGGGCTGCAGATGCTATGTGTTGGTGGAGCCAGCTCCTTCTTCATCTGTAGTGAAGTCTGCATTGAGATTTTGGGTTGCTGTTTGCTCACATCCAGTGCACCCTTTCTGCTTCTTGTCGATCCTGTGTTGGGATACATAATATTAAAACATAAGAAGACATAATATTTAATATAAACATTTTAGTGCTGACCAACTTGTTAATGTCTAAACCCTGCTAACAGAGTACCACTCAACCAGTGCAAAAGATGTGCTCTGCTGAAATCATGTCACTTTTCTGTTTAGCATGTGTAAGCTTTCTCCACAATATTGATAGAAACAAAACTCGTCAGACACATTATCACAAGAGGTTTAATAGCCAGGGCTTGACATTAAGCATTTGAAGTAACTGGACCACCAGGGCCCAGTTGTTCGAAAGTCCGTTAACGCTAACCCAGGGTTAAATATTTAACACGTGTTTGTGTTTACTACCTTAGAGACTGATTTGAGCTGCCATTTTGGGTTTAGAAACTGGGTTTCTAAGCAAGTCTGTACAGTATTTTATAAGAACTGGAAATGCATTCCTTGGTGAAGAAACTGCTCTTTGAAATTTGGCCTAACCCAGGGTTAAAGTTAACCACCTTTCGAACAACTGGACACAGGTCAGTAAAATTCAAAACATACTGTCCCAGCATGAAAGTGTACTGGTCCAACATGAAAACTTCACAATGACAAAAATCAACAAAACACCGAGGGTCTGCGTAGTCTCATCCTTCTTGATTTCATGGACACTGTCTGGCTTATGATCACCCTAATGTTGACTGAGATTTCATATTTCGTTCATCAAAAAATTGACCAGGTATTTTCTCACTGACAGAATTTACAAAGTGACTTTTAAAAGAGTTGCTAACCCCATCAGGGCCACCACTTTTCAAAAGTTACTGGCCCATACTGGCCCGAAGTGCTACAAAGTGCCTTGGGACTATTGGGACAGTGTTAATGTCGAGCTATGATAACCAAAATGTTTTACCACTTACATTGGCTTGTTAAGTAAGCAGGGTCACGCAACTGAATATAATGAACTCTCATTAAGACGGACAGTGACGGGACTGGGCCCAAGTGTCCATCTTAATGAGGTGTCCATCTTACTGAACAGTGGTACACTGTATAAAAAACTGATAAGTGGACCGAGATAAGTGGCAAAACAACTCTTTAATTAACATTTATTTAATGGTTATTCCACTATTAAGAGGGGCCAAATATGAAAGGAACTGCATAAACAAAACTTGAAACGTTACAAGTTCATTTCATATAATTGCTGACATTGTAAACCATGTAAAGAAATCAGTACAACATGAAACAACGGTCTCTTTAGATCCATGTTTGCTTGCCCTTAGTTATCTGGTTCAAAGAAGTCTGTAATGTTAGATTGTTTCAACTGCTTAAGTGTAGCTTCCTGAAGTAGCTGGAACACTCTACTTATCACCAAATGAAGAGCTTCATTGCAGAGTAGTGCAGAAGTGAAAAGGGAAATAGTTGATGCAGCAGTTGCACAGAACACAGACACAGCTTGAAGAAACCAAAAGAGAAAGATTCCACATGATGATGATGAAAGAAAGTGATTGCAAAAGTGAACATTCAGGATTTCATACTGTTATCAATGAAGAAATTCTGAAATTTTGTAGACTGAAGCTGAGTTATTTCAAAAAGAACTTACAAAACTACCTTTACATACAAAATACTTAACATTCTGTCTATGAAATACAATTTTATAAATTATTTTTAACAATTCTGACAATTTTAATAGTTGCTGTTATGTTATTTAATAAAAAATGCTGTTCATTAGCTCCTAAAAGAGTGTCTGTTGTCCATCTTAATGAGGTCTCCGTCTTTAATATTGGGTGCTCCAATACAGTAAAATGATGGGAATTTTTATAGGGACTTGGATGAACTGTTCGTCTTTACGAGGTGTCTGTCTTATCAGGGTGTCCGTTAAGTGAAAGTTCACTGTATAAAATTATATTTTCACTCAGATATGAGAAATGTTACATGACTGTGCTTTAAAATTTTGCAGAAGTACTTTTCAGACTTAACCTTAGCATGATCCCTATACCTGTATATGGCCCCAAATTTAATTGACTTAGTTTATCCTGCAGCAAATTTGACAAGTTCTTCCACAAAACTGTTTTGTTTTTGGGGGGAGAGTTTCCAAAATCAAGTTTTGAGGGCTTGAAAAACAGGAAATTAAAATGTGTCTGGCCTAGCGCAGGGGTTTCAAAACAAGGCATCACACATTGCAAGCAATGTTAACCATCCTACTTTCTGACACCTAGTTTCACCACAGTTGCTCTGACTCCACTTTAAAGTAAGTTTTAGTTACATCATTCAATAAACCTCCAACTCCTATTTTGCTCGGCTTGTTCCAACTCTTACTAGTATGCCTTTAAATTAGACAACAACAACAATATTTTTATTAATTTTACATTCGATTTGCAGTTAATGATTTACAAGGATTGAGATGACAAATAGTATGAGTGCTGGGAGTCCAGATGTAGTAAAAACTAATCGAGTCTGGATTCCCATTTACAATACTTTGGAAATGATTTTACAGTCAAAAGAAAGGCCATTACAGATCTACACACACACACACACACACACACACGCACACACATACAAAACACACACATAAATTGTATATTATGGAATAAGCCAGCATGATGAAAAGACAAGAGATTGAAAACATCTTATTAGAGTTTTGGGAGAAGCAAATTAGTATGTCTTTTAAATTAGAGAGTGTACCTTTCTTCTCTGCCAACACCCCTTTGGCTAGTGCAGAAAATGGCAAGACCTTAGGATCCTTCTCTGATTCATTCTTCTGCTCTGCCAGTGGTGAAATAGAATTTTGTGCTGTGTATTGCTGTAGTGGCTTCTCTTTCTGAACAGTGTTCCCCTCACAGTGTTTACAGCCGGTTGCTGGTTTGGGGCAGTTTGCATTCTGACTTGTGAGCTTACTAGGTATTTGTGCATCAAAAATGAATACGCTGTCAACATGCAAAGGGCATTCAAGACCACATTTGCAAGTGCCACCAGTCTTGAGGTACTCGATCACTTGATCCCTGCATCTTAATCGACTGCTACTTGGACTGTTAAAAGTAAATGAAACTAAGTTAATAGTTCCTTTAATAAAATTTCCCAAAATTACAACTTCCCAAAATTACAAGGCATTCAAAAAAACTTGTAAACAGTCAAAATGTTTGAATTACTGTAAATGAAATACATGTAATATTTAGGAGATCATTTTAAACATCAGGTAGCATCTACAGATCTCTCTGTATTGGTCTCACTCTCTGTCTCCCTGAGTCTGCATCTCTCTTTCAAATTAGAAAATAAACACATAAAAACTGTGGCATTTTAAATAACTGACTTCATCTCCTTCACTCAATGAAAGCGAAATTATACATAATTCACCATACCAAAAATGATGGTGCCATGCAATGCATTGTGGTAAAATGGACAAAATATGCAAAGAATGTAAGCACACATGGCTGCCTTTGAGGCAGATTTATAGCAGTAGGCAAAAACTGCCTAACTAAAAGTGTTGTGTTGCCTACCACTGCCACGAAAGCTGGAAGCAGAATCACTGAAGTTTTATTCTTTTCCGAAAGTCGTGGTGAACGGTGACCAGCTGCCATGTTTATTTACATTCCTTGCACATTTTGTCCCTTTTACCACAATGCACTGTGTGGCACCATCTTTTTCATTATGGTGAATTGCAACTGGATTTGCACTTTGCACATTGTTGAGTCGATGCAGTCAGACCACAAAATATGACATCCACATGCGACCATCAAAAGTTTTGTTATTATTTCTGCAGTTTTTGTTTTGTTGACTAGCATTCTGCTGCACTTCAAATTAGCTTGCTGTATGACTAGATTATTTTGTGCAATTAACTTGTTGATTTCATGTCATGGCACTACCAGGAGTTTTCAAAAATGTAAATCTCTTCTAAACCGCTACAAATAAAAATACTGTAATTTGAACGTGAAAATTTTGTAATTTTGTTCTGTTGAAATAAAAAATTGTTTTGCTAAACAGATGCACTGCTACATTAACAATTTATTGTGAATGCATGCAAGCTAGCAGCAACCAGCTGCATGGAGATTACAGTTATCTGCTGGACATTGTTTTACAGCAAAAACTAACTTCCAAATGTTTACAGCGATAGGCTGGAAGCTATAATTTTGATCAGAAGGCAAGTCAGATTACCAGGATTGGTAGTTTTCAAAATAGTTAAGTTCATGCATGTGAATGTTTGTAGTTTGGTCTCCATTTCATCAAGCATTTTAATCATGATTAATTGTGAATTTAGTAACTTTCAGATCGCCACAACACTTGATTGTTGCATGTTAAAATTGGGCAGAGTCCTTTAACTAAAACAGCTTTGGTATGAAATCATTCCATTTGAATATGCAGTCCTGTGGAGATTGAATGATTTAGTTCTGTGAGCAGAAAATTCATGCATGCCACTTCCAAGTTAAAGTATTTTCCATCTCTTCTCAACACATAATTATAGTCTATCATGGTTTTGATTTTCTTTTTTAATAATATGTGGCATCTTGTGCATCATTTTTTTTATATCTTTTTGGACAATAGGTGTAGTTTTTATACATGTGTCTTTTTGAATAATTAATGGAATCATTTTGATGTCTTCTTTTTTAAAAAAGACAGTGTCTTTTGGCATCTTGGCTGAAGAGGCATGTTTGCAATGTTAGCTCAGTTGATAAGATCTCAGACTGCTAACTTGAAGGTCCTGGGTTTGATCCCAGCTTGGCCATGGGGTTGAATATTTAGGTGACCTTCTATCACCACACCATCCTTGGACCAGGATGTTAAGCCATTGGTCCCCAATATGGATGAAGAGCCAACGTGGAAATGCTATTTGGGTAATGCCATTATTATTATTATTATTATTACTATTATTATTATTATTATTATTAGTGGCCTATTTCACCATGTAGAAAACTACAGGGAAAAGAAAAGGCAATGTTTCTATATTTACTATTTTGTAATTAGTTTCCATTTTTTAATACTTTTTGGGTTAATGCTTATTTTTCAGTTTCTTTATTATTTGCCATTTTTAATATTTTTCAGGTTAATAAAAATACCATATTTCTCATTCTATAAGTCAATTTTCTGAGACCCAAAATAAATGTTAAAAAAATGACCTTGACTTATACTAAGGTCATGAAATCTTGCTCTTGAAAATCGTGACCTAATTGTTGGGAATGTCACGTAAAAATACTAATTTTACTAAAGTTGCTTTATTATAATCAGTGGATCACATATTTGGGCTTCAATTTTTGGCAATTTTCTATTCAGTAAAATACAGAATACTGCCAACAGACACAAAAATTTCATTTCAATGAAATGTGTAAGTGACTGTGCAAATTTTCACACAGCTGTAAACATGTAAATTTTATCTTTCTGGAAAATGAGACATCGGCACATGTCTGTTTTGTGTTGTGTCTGAAAATTTTTGTTTATATTGAAAGTGCATACGCACTTTTGTTTGTGAAACAAAAATAAATATCTACATTCTACGTGTCACAAATTGCATTTTCATGTGTTTTGAATGTGGCTCAAATGGTAACTTAAATTATTTTTTAATAACAATGTGCCCTGAAACTTACAACATTTAAGTGGGTTTCTGTGGGATCGTTCCACTTGACTGGCTGTGACTGAGAGCATGAAACAAGTGTCATGTCAATAAGGTGTCACTGTTTTGATCAACAATTTTGCTCTGTTTTTGCTGTTTCATATTTGTTTTATGTGTGCACAACTTCGTGCTTTATATTAACTTTTAGTTGTGAAGTACCAGTACTTTAGTATTTCTGAATTTTCATTCATGAGCAAACGTAAGAGACATTTTTTATGAATTTGAGCTCAATTTGTGAATAAAATACTTTGAAAATGAGGGGTTAACTTATACTCAAGATACGGTAAAAAGTCCAAGATTTCAAGGCCAAAAACAGGGGTTGACTTATACTCCAAGTTGACTTATAGTCTGAGAAATACAGTAGGGGAAGTTCGTATTTCGTCCTCTCCCATTTGTTACATTGGTTGCAGTTATTTGGAACTACATAACATTTGCATTTTGGGATTAAATTTTTGAAGACATTGATAGCTATTTCACGGTTTCAAAATAGCAGCTGTAAACACAAGATCGGACAGGAGTCCAGTTTCTGTCTTTGTTTTTCAAAGACTGCAGGACAGAAAAAAACCCAGAAACATAACAGAAACAAATTAAAAACACTATTAAACAGTCCATAAATATCAACATAATCTTACCAGTGAAACATATAACCTGAAATATAAGAACTAAATACGAACTGCACAATTAGATCCCGTACCGTGTTTACTACACCAGTCAGTGGCGGCATTATAAATTAATTGTATACTTGTAAACAAAACAAGAAGCTAGTTAACACATGCTGTCACTGATGAACTCCAGCAATTAAAAACACGTTGCGTTAATTACACTCGTAGTACAAGAAAACAGTCGCAACTGAGATTTCTTAATAAATTTAATGCACTTACCTTATATAAAGAATCTCTCCATTCTCCGATATGCGATTCCATCCACGAGGTATTTCAACGTATTTCGGGCCTTTGTCTTCTTCATTTTCGACTGAATTACGTTCATCCATAATATCCCATAAATTTCAGTTGTTTAGTAATCAGTGGTACGGCAAAGTCACGTTTTTGACAAATGAAACGTGGCGGCAATATACAATGCCTCCGAGGTCAACCTTTCGGTTCACACATCGACTTCGAAAGGTTGAATCTGCATGAATTTTCGTAAAGCTCCAGATCACATTTTGTACAGATATGTCGCATTATTCATCAGCATCAATCCTTATAATGTTCTTTAGTAAGTGAAGTCCCTGATCGTGCCAGAACCAATAGAAGAGAGCGTCTATTTACATGAAACAAAACTCTTCATCCCACCTTTCGCGGGGCTTTCACCGATCAAAAAGTCCGCCATGTTGGATGCCTCGATTTCATTGCGTGCGCATACAATGCGCTGACTTACCACTGCACGGGCTGCAAAACACCACGTTGTTTGCACGAGGTGAATTGAAAGTACGTACCATGCAAAGATTACTGTGCACCGGGTGTTTTTAATTTTGCTTGAAATTTTGTAAACAAACAAAATAGATAATTTTAAGTATATTTTATCGTCCGAGCCTAGGAATCCTATGATATCTACTCCAGACAATAATTGTATCATTCCGTGCCAAGTGACCCAGCACCACGGGCGGGTCACCCACGCAAGCCTTTCACCAGCTGGAGTTGTGGAAAACCCCGTATTTGGGTTATCATCTCATTCAGTTTTGCATCAAAATATTGGCTCAAAATGCTAGAGAGACCAACTGTTTGGAAGATATTTCACCCAGATTTAATGCAATTAAATTTATAGAAATATATGGGAAATAGTTTAAGGAAAACCCGGCTAAATGACCCAAATGTATGGCAAGTGTATGGAAAAAGACAGTGCATCTCCCGGCCTTTGACTCATTTCGTCCATATAAGGTTTTGACAGTTCAACTGTATCGATTTACTTAATTTATTCCATTCTACTTGAAAAAAGTGTTTAGTTTGACCATGCAAGTCAGGCTAGCTTTTCGAAAGTTGATGAGTGGTCAGTTGATTCCGTATTTTTCTACCGACAAGCATTAAGAAAACTGCTTATATATTCGTGCTTTTGGGCTGAGGGTCTCCCAGGGGTTTGGAGGGGGGGGGGGCGAAGGGAAGCACGGTAAGT
>JANRMR010005791.1:3073-15724 GCA_025434825.1 Bergia sp. 'catenularis' | reverse complement strand
AATCGAGCGAACTTCAGTTTCCTGAGTTTCGAAGCCAGTTATGGCTTGCTCCTTTTTCTGAGTCAACTTTGCGTCCACTTTGTGTCCATTAGGACGCACTACTGTCGAATTTGTGCATCCAAAACAATAATATTGCATCTCTGGACGCAATGACGCACCCTAGATTCATCGCTGCTATTCCCCTTTTCCCTCAAAAGAGTTCAAGTTATGTGGAATTGCCAGTTATTTTCAAAACTTAAGAAAACAACAAACTTAAGACACTTGCCTGTTTGACATTGTATCCAGCTTTTGCACTTGTTTCAATAAACATCACATTCAGCTCCTTGGATTTTCGCTCACCTTCTTCCGTTGTTATTTGTCTGAGGGTAACAAATAATAAAGAGTTAAGGTTTGTTCTCGTCCAGTCAAGACTATGCAGGGTTCCCACTCCTAACTGAACATTAAATTCAGGGACTTTTAAGGACCTTGTGCAGCAATATAAACTTGAAAGTTTTCCATACATTTGCTATAAATAGTATTAAAACAGTGCTAGTTCAGGTTCTCTATCTATGCACATACCTCTTGTCTGACAGGTCAGTCTTGTTCCCAACCAACATAATGATGACATCATTCCCTCGCTCTGTTCTGACATCGTCAATCCACTTCGATGTTTGTTGAAAGGAATTGTAATCTTCAAAATAAAATAAAAAGTAAATGATCTAATGTAAGCTTCAAGGTACTAGTATGTTGTGCGTACTAGCTAGCCTATTGAAATAAACAGCAAACACCAGTAATAAAAGTTCTTACTTCTAGTACTAAAATAGTGGAAAAATATGAATAAAACCCTAGATAAAACTATCACATAAATTAATGATGTTATCAAAAAAGTAAACAACTTTCATGTCAACTAGAATTTATCTTATTTGTAATAATAATCGCAAGACTTAGTTTTTGCAAAAATAAAAGTCTGCAAAAAAGTAACTGGGTGAGTGTTCATCCACGTATTTCATTTTGGTATTGAAAATGCTTTTGTTGTCAAACTATAAAATTTATGTTGTGTAAATATCCCTCTTCCATTTTTTGGCAAATTAAGTGCTTGCAAAATCCATACGAATAAGTAACATGTAACCCAAAAGAAAAAAAAAGAAAATACACAAAAGGGTAGAAAAAGATCTCCATGGTTAAAAAAAGTTTACTTGTTCATGAAAAAGTAACCTTATTTTGGTTGTAAGCCCCCCCCCTGAAAAAAGCCGTAGCCTATTGTCTCTCACTACTGTCATCAAACAAAAACATTCCAGTCTTATTAGTCAATACAATTTCTATAATTTGCTTTCAAACAACTTGCAAATGAAACAGCTACAATGTATCCATTTATAAGTGTTACTCAAAACCTTTAAAACTTTGAGTAACAAAGAGTTTCATACATGTACGTATATGTTTTCTTCTTCACATAATGTGACTTTAACAATAATAATTTATTATTCAGACTATTTACACAAATATATATATTTTTTTCCTATCTTTTTTAGTGCCACCTTAGTGTAAAGCACTTTAGATCTTTGAAAATGAGTAAAATACCATAAACAGAAACAGGAATTGTAATATATTGAATAGATTTTTGAGTTCCATTTTGCTAAACTCTTAGAAGTATGAAATGTAGAATGGTAGCAACTCACTTGTGATGTCGTAAACTACAACTGCAACAGTAGAATCCCTTATGTAGCTTGGAATTAAACTCCTGAAACGTTCTTGCCCTGCCGTGTCCCACAACTGTAATCTTACCTAGTGTAACAAACAAAGTTAGATAATGACACAAAAACCTCCCTGGAAGTGCCTGTCTGAGTCTTTCAGACTAGCAAATGTGTGACCTCACTGTTCCAGGACTAGCTCATTACCAGAAATTCCCTACAATCTTAAAAGGTTACTTTCATATTGACTACTATTCTAAGATTTTTGGGCTTGCTTAGAAGAAACCTTTCCTTTCATGACCAAAGAGTTAAAGAAGTATATCAGTCTGGTCAGACCACTGTTGGAATGTGCCAGCATTATCTGAGACCCTTAGCCTGCCAATCTATTTCGTGAAATCAAGAAAGTACATGTACAAGGGCAAGTAGCATGCTTTGTGATACCGATTACTATAATTTGAACCAGGTGCTTTTGCACTTGTCTCAATAAACATCACATTCAGCTCCTTGGATTTTTGCTCACCTTCTTCTGTTGTTATTTGTCTGAGGGTAACAAATAATAATGAGTTAAGGTTTGTTCTCATGCTTTGTGATACCGATTACTATAATTTGAACCAGGTGCTGCCTTAACCTAGCAGACCTCAGCTAGCTAACCTGTAAAACAACTGAGAGAGGTGAGTACACTGGTATTATTCAACCGAGGTCTGAACTCTGTATCTGTCTTGCCCCTGGAAAGCCTGATCGCACCACTGCTAACAACTTGTTGCATGCACTCCATCTTACCTTATGCCAACAGAAATTTAAATATACATAATTGAAGAGTCTAGTTGAAAAAACAACATGACTTCTTATTAAAACTTATAAATATTCTCCCAAACATTATGAAGACCAAAAATTGAGAAACCTTTGCAGGACTTGGCTTTGGACAACCACATCAATCACTGTTTTCTAGGCTGGGACAACCAAAATGTGTGTTTCCTTTGTCCCTGGACAACCAGTAGAAAAAAAACTGATTTCATACCAAAAGCCACAGCAGCCTGGAACAGCCTGCCACAAACAGCCATTGATACAAGCTCTAAAGTCTAAAGGCTGAGATCAACAAAATGCAATACTGATATGCACACATATATACTGGCAGTAGCCAAGGTTTCACTAGTATCATAAAGTGAAGTGATATCTGAAGGAGTATTGTATTCATTAAATTTTTACTACTCACTGTTCTATCCTCCAGATACATTGTCTTGGACAGGAAATCAATCCCTATGGTTGCCTGTAAAGTAAAAATTTTTAGAGATGCTTCAAAAATATGTTTGTTGTACACTCACTTAGAAAGCTACATGAATAGTGAATATTCAAGTTTAGTATAATAAATTTTAAACTATTTTACAAAAAGGTATTGATTTTCAATGGATAACATACATTAATTTAGATGCTTAGTTACTGCTTTGTATGATAATGACAGTCAAGCAATTATTTGAGACAAAAAGCTGGGCAGTGAACATTGTGCTGTCCCCTTGGGGAACTCTCATTAGTATTAAAGTCCTAGATTATTATTATCTGGTGACAAAATACGATCTAAACCTAACTGCGTACCCCCTAACGTAGATCACTCTTTGACTAGTAGAATCCACTGAATAGTATCACATATGTATTTGGCATAATCTTTCTCATTTTTCTTCTTATTTGTTGATCATATAAAAATTATTGTTGATATGAAATACATTTTGTAAGCTGATTGTTGTTGAATTATTTGTATTATCATTAATTCCAGTAAAAGAATTATATTGTTTACATAGTTTCTTCCTAATTAGCCATATTTGGTCTAGTCTCTCAACATTCTATTGGAGGGACTTAAAAGAACCCACACACTTCTCAAAAAGAACAGCTTGGGTAATCCAGGCATTGTGGTCTGTCACCTACATACAGCTTATTCCATCTGGCTGTAGGCTGAGCTCCGAGGTCAGGCACGGACTGTACAGTGGCTGCCAGAGATGCCTGTATGTGTTTTCAGTTCGACCTTGTGAGCTACATGTACAGGTTGCTGAAAATCCCAGGGGGGGGTAGCACCTGTATATATATGTATGTATGTACAGCATACTAAATTACTTCTAATCAGTTACTCCCTGGTGTAGCAGATTCATAAATATTTAAAATAATCCAATGTTTTTAGTACCCTAGAAAAATATGGGATGATACAGTACAATACATATCGATATTTTATTGAACTGCAAATTATTCACATGGCAACTAGTGGGTTTGTTTTTGCTATATATATCATATTAAATAGAAAATAAGTTCAAAGTTAGAAAGATGACCTAGCAAAAGGATATGATAGGGTAAGCTTACAATGTTATCAGAATCAAAAGCAGAAAACTGGGAATTTATGTAGACCATACATAAGAACCAGTAAATTTTAGGTGAGCTGCAGTGTTCTTAAGTTTTTCGAAAATTCAAGCCTCCGTTGTTCTCAAATTATTCTTGTACCTGCACAAAAAGTGACAGAAAAATCTTCAGATTGGAGACTCTTCATTTAATAAATGCCGCTAGATTGCTGTCGCTGATGAGAGTGACATTTTAGCATTTAATTTCAGCAATGAATGAATGAGCAAACACTCCGCTAGATCTTCTCCTGTGAAAAACAATGTAATGTATCATATTTATAACCCAACATCTGAATTGGTTTCTGGGTGAACTGTGTACTTTGTTGTTTAAAGAAGAAGAAAACAACAATTTGCACTGGAATCAGAGCCTCAATTGTTCTTAGGTTGTTCTTAACTTTTAGGCAAATTTGAGTCTCGTTGTTCTTAAAACTTAGATTGTTCTTATAAAAAAAGCAGGTGGTAACTAAAAGTAGTTGATTTTGATTTAATCAAGAGACCTCCAGGCTTTGGGGAGTTGATCAAACCATGTGTCACATGAACTATAAATTATTTCAGCTCTACTACGCAGCAGATAAAATATATCCCATCAGGTTTATTTTGGCAGGATGGCCAGCTCCAGACTAGGAATCTACAGTTACAAATCACTATAATCTCCAACATCATCACTTGCTCAATCTGTTACAAAACACAACAGTACTCAACTCTAAAAACAAGAACAGGCAGAACTGCCAGATATGAAAAACCAAAAAAAATCATTGGAAAAAATGGAAACATATTCCCTGGACCATGCAGAACCACAAACCTCCAGGGTCTAGAGGACAAAAAATTATTCCTTGTTAATACATTACTATTCATTAAATTATCCATGGCATTTGATACATATTTCTTTTTCAGGTTTCAGATGCACTGAGTTTTACATGGGGCTCTTTATAATTCAAACAAGAGCAGCAGAACAGACACACTTCTGTGTAATTTTCGACAATTATATCAATTCTTGAAAAGAGAAAAAGTTGTACAATTTGCTGTAGCTGACCTAGAGTGACTCAACATGTGCTATACTTGACCTTATAAATGCCTAAACTACCCGTAATACTCTGCTTCAAACTGGAACCCAGACCCTGCTGGGTCCGTGCCACAGAAATATCCATTGCTGTCTAATTCATTCATTACATTCACTCGTTCACCAGAAATGACATCATTTGATCAAACACAAAAAAGTTCTCAAGATGCCTTCCCTGCCAAAGTCCATAAAATATAATTATATATACTTTTTTAGTTGAAAAAAATGAGTATCAAAGTAAAATAATAATTGTTCATGTATGTCTTGTTTGCAGTTACAGTAATATTTTAAATACTTTTGATGATGTGCGTTGCAATATCTGTGTACGTATTCAAAGAATAAGAATAGAAAGAATTTATAACCAATAATAAGCACTTAAAACTCCAACGTATGGAGTTCAACTGAACACACATCTCATTTCTCATAGGTGAGTCGAACTTCAATTTGTTTGCACTCATTATATCAAAGATGAAGCGATCACACGCCGGGGATTGCTACATGCTACAAATTAAATTTAAAATTTGGGAACAAGTCATCGACAAGTCAACAACAATCAAGGGCGTGAAGCTCGAATGATAACAGAAAGATTCTCTTGGGAACAGTTCGAGCATCTCTCGATACACTCATACAGCAGCACACAACGACCGATTGTCTTCAAACCACAAAAAGAAATGATTTTTTGAAACAAAAGAATTGAAAATTCAGACACCCCAGACATTATACTGTAATAACTCATTTACATATGACTAGGTCAGTGCCATCAAGTTGGGCCAAATTCCAAAATATGGTTTTGATCTCGCTAGTCTTTGCGTTGACAGATCAACTACGAAATGTACATGAAACTCGAAACTTCGACCAGTCATGAACATAGCCAGTTTCTCTACTCACCTGATATGTATTGTCAAAACTGTCGTACATAAATCTTGTAATCAGCGAGGTCTTGCCCACTGTGGAACAAGAACTCGACTTAGATGCATTTTTGGAGCACATAAGACTAAATATTTTAGAAAAGAAGTGCAGATTTCTGATAAATTAATTGACCGGCAAGCCTACAACCTACCACTTTGTTCGCCAAGAAAAACCAGCTTGAACTTCCTCAGCGGATTTCCAAAGTCCGAAGACATTATGAATAAAAGTTCTTGATTCAGGACCTACAGCACAAGACTAGACACTAGGATTAAGACAGTGATTTGTGCTGAACGTTGAATAACTTCAAATTGTATATAAAATTCGAAGCCACGTCGAAATATACAACGGCATCTGCGCTTGCGTAATAGGTGTTTCCCATGACGTCATGTGATATCCCGTCCTAATCGCAGGCTCAACCAGTAATGGCGGCAGATTTGAAAAGCAGCTTAGCAAGTTGTTTGATATTTTGTTCTTCCCAGAATCGCTGATTTGGTAACCGATTTCTGCATAATCTGTAACTTTGGATTTCCAGGAGTTATTTCAAACGAAGTAAGTAGTCGCTCTTGTATTTAGGGAAAATGCAGGCCAGATAGAGGATGTAAATATCTAGCGATTATCAGGATCAATTATCTTATTATGTCAGTGATTCCACATAATATGTTCCTTGATTCGACCAGAATAATTTAGATTTTTTTTTTGCAATATCTAAAAACATTTATCGTTTTTAGGCCTTGCAGAGTTGCAGAGCTGGAATAGTTGACGCGGCAGTTTAATTAAATGATGAGCTTAAAATTTAAAAATAAAAACCTTAACGTCTTGCCCTTGGCCTTTTTGCGTGGTTCTCGGTTCTGAAGTATTTTTAAACCTTAAGCAGAAGAATATTGTTGTAGGTTCCAAAATTGAATATGGTTATTACAAGCTCAAAAACTTGAATTAAAACTTCAACAATTTGCTGTTACCTTTCTTTTAGAAAATGAAAAGACCAATAACTTAGTTTGCACTTACAGTAATTGTTGAATCATCTTTTGGACCCGTTATTTCGATAAGTCACAAGAACATTTTGTTATATTACGTACATGTACAGCTACTTTGTCTTTCGTGGATGTTTAATCTGAACGTTTGCAAGCAAATAAATTATTTTAAACGAGAGGGACCCGCCGACTTGCCATCGTCTTCAAAATGCTCAAGTAAGTCTTGAAATTTTGTCTGAATCTTCGCCACAATCTTGAAAACTACAACAAAGCTCTTCTGAGTACGGTTCTCATGTCACGTACGTTAACTGTAAGTACTAGCTATTTACAATTGTATGTATGACACTTTTCTTAAGATTTATCGTGAGATCAGTCCAAATTAGCGATGATCACATACACCATTACTATACGAGTTCAGAGTACAAAACACAGAACAGTTTATTAACTGACATCAAACTTTTTTTAACTTAGACAATCTGCAAAACCAAAGAAATGTACACACGTATATCAAGCTATTTTTCTACTTCAAGAAACTACCACATCACCCCAATGTTGATGGCAACATGTCTCTTATCATGGGAAGTTAAATAAAAGTCAAAATCACTGTTAAACATGTTAGCTGTGATCATTTTTATTTCTACATGTATACCATGTCTTGGGAAGGCCCTAGCACTTTTCTTGAATTAATGAAATATTAAGTACTTAAATATTGCTACAAGTATGTAATTTTACTTAATAGTAGTAATGGTATAGGGTGGAAAAATCTCAAAACATCAATAATACTTATAGGATGGTATAATAGTGTACGGTGGAAAAGTTTTTGTATGAAATTTGATTTTCTCTGCTGCGGCAGTGACTGGACAAAGGATATTTGTCTGGATTTTATGGTGCAAAAGAGCTGTTGACCAAAAGGCTGGATTTTAATGTTCGTAAAGGCCCTAATAAAGTTTGTATAGAGTGATAAATATCAAAAATTGATAATCATACACACCTGAATAAGGCCCATATAGAGTGGAACATTTCCACAAAAAAAATAATTATATCCATGTATGTTTATTCGCAAGTAAGTTAAGAGTATCAGCACAATACTGAATATACAATATAAGTGTTGTGTATCCAACAATAATTTGTTCTATCCCCTTGTAAAATCTTAGACACCTGCAATCTTCCCTTCTTGTTTGTAGCAATATAAAGTTAAATATGTAGATATTTTCTTGTCATCTCAGTTCCCTGAACCAGAAAACTTCTCTCATAATATTAATTAGTTCAATGACTAACTAGATTAAAATGTACTGTTATGATTAGGATGTGACAAACTGTGGATTTTTTCAAGCTGAAATGATGGCAATGACAGAGGCAGTGATGTATGTTGATGACAGCATTTATTTCAAGTACAGCGATGGCTCATCTCTCCAGCTTTCTCCGTGTGGCAGTGTGTTTTCGTATCAAGGAACAACAGCAAGATCACATATGACCCAACAGTTGACCAGATTTGCAATTAGTATGTACAGAGAAAAAGTTTGTGAAGCAGTGACACTGAGGAACCAGTTTGCAAGTCAGACATACCTTTGTAAGGAGATTGTTCCTCACAAACAAATAATGGTGAGTAATAACCTCTCAGCCAACCAAGTTTATCAACATCTTTTTTCCTCCTGTAGCAGGTGAACGGAGCAGCCAAATCTGTCAATCTACAACTAAATCCTAGTATTAAGTAAGTAAGTACAGTAAGTGTGGTGGTCAACTTTAACCCCAGTTGTAGCCAGAGGCTGAATTGCTGGCCAGGGGCTTTACAATGTTGAACAACATTAGGGGACTTGAAGGCAGGACTGCATTTTAGAGGCACAAATTGCTGCTATGCAGTTTACAATATTTCTGAGGATAAATGCCCTCTGCGACCAGGACAAGACAGACTATAACACTGGATCACAACCCTACTCTTATCAATTAGTGTGTGGGTTCTTTTAAGTCCCTCACTAGGATGAGGAGAGACTAGACCAACAGCTTAACATCCCTCTCTGTAGACGGTGTGGTGAAATGAAGGCCACACAAATATTCAACCTAATTCACAAGTTGAAAGTGAATGTACTGATTCAAAATATTTTGATTGTTAAATCAATTAAATCTGATAAAAAATTTGGCCTAGTCCAAATCTGCTCAGTAGGATGATCTTTAAAATAAAACTCTGCAGTCCAAACAAAAACTTTGGAGAATAGAAAAATTGATCCTTTAAGAGAGAATGCAAAATTCTCTCAACTCATTAATAGCTTTAATAGCTAATAAGAAAGGTACCAAGCAGTATTATAGAGATTTGTAGATAATTGAAATTTCAATTGGCCATTCATCAGTTGACACTTAAATTATGATTGAAATGGTTAAGAAAATTTTTGAAATTTTGTATAGTTCAAGAAAATATTCATGTCTCCCCATGGAGTTCTGTTAATACAATAATTACTATGTTTACTTCAATCTAAAGTCTTGGCTTCCAATACATCCCCCCCATCCTTTCAGAATTTCTAGTAACCTTCATATGCGATAATGAATGTTTTTAAAACCATGCATTAAAAATTCTGGGCATTGAAGTGAAGGGAAAAGCTGGTTCAGCTCAGTTTCAATTTGTGCATTTTGCAATCAATCATAAATTAAATTAAAGCATAACATAAAGAAATTAAAGAACCACCCTGCCTAGGTAAATAACTTGAGGTGTATGTTAAGTGTACTTCATTAATAGTTAGTTTATAAGACTACATGTAGGTATGGAAATACAATTTAATTCATTTTATTGAAATGGCTACTAACGATCATTTAAATTTGATTATTAAATAACACAGTGCATTTAGTATTTGCTAGTTAGGATACAGGCTGGAGTTTTCTTTTTTGTCATGTCATTAATATTATTATGTGCCTGCTACCCGAGACCTGAAAACCTCCCCCAAATTACTCCAAATTTATCCCCGAAAGCACCACACATTAAGAGACAACCAGTTTACAGGACTGGTACAGTTCAATCATTAGACAAAATCCCAGGGGACTCCCAACTTTGGAGGGCAGGAATGCTCATCCAGAAATTTCAACTGAACCCCTAAAAGGTACATAACCATTCTGGGTGTGGTTCAAACAGATTTTTACCCCTAAGAGGCACCAGTCAAAAAGGTATGCACAATTGACAAAATAGATTGTCAATGCTACATTTTCATTATGGTTGTATTATCATAAACTTCTGATGGTCATTCTAAAAATTTATTCAGTTCCTGTACTTTTGTCACTAGGAAACCGCCAAAAGGTACCGCGTTGTATGTAAATGTCAAAATTTTGTCTTCAATACCCTAAGCGGTACCAAATCCTTGGATTTTTACTCCTAAGAAATACAACAAGCATCTCCACCCTCCAAAGTTGGAAATGTCCCTCCCCCAGGGGGGGGGGGGGGAAATACATTTGGGTGTGCATAAATTTTCAAATGATGAGTGTGTGAGGCTGTAAGCAACACTGTAACTGCAATGTCCCGAGCAGGGTTGAGCCACCAATTAGGAGAAACTGATCGCTAAAAACAGATTATATGTATGCGTATATATGTAGCTAGTTCCAATCCCTGGAGATTAGAAAAAAAGAGATCTTCCCGAGGCATCTGACCCCCAGAAACTTTTAAAAAAATTTGATCTTCTTAAATTGCATTTTCTGCATTTTGAAAGTGTTTTGAGTGAAATTTGACAATTTCCCCCCATGGAAATATTTTTAAATTTAGTCTTCTGAAATGACACTTTGTGCATTTTGAGTGAAATTTGACAGTTTCCCCCCTCCCCCACTGAAATTGTTAAAAATTTGGTCTTCTATTAAAAATGACATTTTTTTTTGTTTTGAGAGTATTTTTGAGTGAAATTTGAAGGTTTTTCCCCCAATTTTCAAATTGTATGAAAAAAGGAGATTCTGGGGAAAAATAGGAGGAAAGGAAATTGCACCTAAAAAAAGGAGACTCCTCAGAAAAAAACGAGGGTTGGAATCTCTGCACAGAAGAACCAGACTATGATAATTTTAGTTGGTTTTGAGAATTGTATAATATTTGCCATTAGTACCCAAAATTTGGAATATGATAATGAGCTAAATTGGTATAAAATTTAAAATAATAATAACAGGTTGCCTACAAGACAGTCAAGCAGTGTGCATGGCCTCCAGAAGCTAATCAAAACTTCGTCAAGAAGCTACCAGATGGTACAATTCAAGTGCAGTCTCTTGATGGTTATGCCAGGCTAACCCTTATGGCTCACAAGCAATTGTTCATTGTGAACTACCTGGCTGAGGTACATGTACCACCACAAGTAAGTTTGTTGGAAAAACTAATCACCTCCAGACTCCAGCCTCATACGTCAATACTGTAAGTGATGTCACAATTTCCTATTTTTCTCTGTGTTTTCTGGTATTCTTCCACCGGAGAGGAGAGGATTAATGAAGCCATAGTGGGAGGTGTCTTTCTCTCCCATAACTGCAAAGGTAAAAGTAGCCCTTATTTAACATCGGTAGTTCCATCAGCTTCTAGAGCTGGTATTAATGGAAGCCGGTGGTGTGCACTTTACCCCCTTCCTCTGTCAGTGCTCAGTTTTACGGGTATTTAAAGCTAAAGCTACACGGATCAGAGGAAAGTCAAAGCAGATGTTGGAGTCACCGAGAATCAAACTGGGGACTTTTACAGCATGTGCCCTTGTGAGTTGTCTCTCCAACTCTAGCTTTAAATACAGGGTTTCAATAACAGCTGGTTGCTGGCAAAACTCGCCGGCTAATTCACATGAGTGCACTCAGTGCACAAATTTCCAATTAATATTCGGCACAAGAAGTTCCTTCTCCGTCTACTCCTCAACTTTTGCCACCTATTCCAATTCTTATTGAAAACCCTGAAATAATAGAAACAGGTTTCTCATTTTTCTCTCCACATGAATTAATTTTAAAAGGGAGAAACTGACCTTTAAGTAACTGATCAGTTAGTTTAGCTATGGACTGGTTAAGCCACCTCCAAAATGTAGTTTACTGGCCCATATTGATCGAGCTCGTTAATTTTTTAATGTCATACGGAAATGTTTCTAGTTTATATTCACTTCATTCAGTCCTGGAAGAATTGAAAGAAAACTTTTATTATTCAATGAAATATTTCTTTTTAAATATAGCCTCCTTCACAGGCAACCATCGTAAAGTGGATATGATGAATGATGGTTAATGTAGACTAATGGATGGTCACTGAGAGTGAATGATGGTTAAAGAGCGTTAATGACTGTTAATGTTCACTGTTTGGTCAGTGAAGGTGAATGATGGTTAATGTAGGTTATTTATGGTTAATTTAATTTAAGGTAAATTAAGGTTATTTTAGGAAATACATATTTTTTAGTAGCTTCCTGTGTTCATATTTTACTAAACTCGCCCTTTTTCACAAAACATTAATATTACGATGCCTGATTAACAACAAGTTGAAGTTTTCGAGGCCATGGAATCCCCACGGCTATCCAATTCACCTCGTCAACTTGCTATGTTTCCACCATGGTGAGTCCTGATGGTGCAGTGGATAGCACGCCAGACAAGCAACCAAGGAGACGTGTGTTCGAGTCTCTCTGTTAATCTAGACTAATATATGGTTATTGAGGGTAAAGGATGGGAGGAAGTAAAGCGGAAGGTGTCAGGGGAGGAGA
>JANRMR010005680.1:3185-15725 GCA_025434825.1 Bergia sp. 'catenularis' | reverse complement strand
TGGACGAGACCTTTGTTATGCTAATGGAGCAATATATTAGGTTGTCAAGGGACAGAGTCAGTTCATTGTGGTTCTGGACACTGTGGGCCTGGACCTACCACCGCAAAATGTGTTGCGTTGTGTGTTATGGACTTGAGGGAGTATCAGGAATAAGCCTTTAAATACAGTGATTGTACAAGTACATAAGACCAATGACTTGTTGATAATCTTTTTAAATTATACTTATAGGTTATTTGCAACTAACCAACAAATTGCTTATAATAAATCATAAATACCTCCTATCACTGTCAAATTTGAAAATAATAGTAAACTGACCTTGCAGCCTCTTGTTAATTGAACAATAATTATGTCATGCTCTCACTATTTTACATCAAACCTTTCAAAAATCAAATATTTTCAATATTTTCCTGAAAGGTTAAATTCAATTTATTTGGAGTGATATGTAAATGTCTCATACTCACATCTTCAGATTTTGAAGCCTTAGCTTCTTGATGACCGGTAACAGGGGGCCGTTTTTCTTCTAATGGTGATACAGGTTTGACATCAGTCTGCAGTGCCCGCTTTCTATCCATTGCTTGTTTGGAAATCGGCTCTACTGCTATAACCTGCGGAGTTTCCAGAATGGGTTCCATAGCAGCAAGTTTAGCCAGCTTAAGTTGTGTCTTGTCAGTATTGTAAGTGTTTGGAAATTTTTGCTTCCGTGTCTGAGTTGGTGTTGTAGGAGCAGACTTTATTTTTCTAGTTGCTTTGGGATAAGCTTCAGCTTCATAGTATTCATCAGGGCTGACTTCAATAGCTGAGTCATCCCTTGACTGTCCATCAGGTTGAATATCTTTGGGATACAAGTGTCTTCCATCAGAATGGTTACCAGAGTTCACCCTTCTTACAAGCTTTGCTGCCTCATCTTTCAGTTTTTCACTTGTAAGATTAGGTTCACTATTACTGTTGCGGTAAACCTTCAGTTCAGCATCTGCAACAGCCTCGGTTATCAGTTGAGTTGACCCATTTGCTTGACCACTGGGATCACTGTGAGACCGCCAAGCTTCAGAAGCTTTGCCATTGCCCCCCATCTCCTGTGTTGTAAGATGACCTCCAACTTGAGGAAGTTCAGGCATAGAAACTTGCCCCTGTTCACTGAATCCACTACTTGTCACAGAATATGTGTCCAAACTTAACTGACTCGTTGAATCAGTTAGTACCATGTCTGTGGGACTGCCACAGCTTACTACATCCACATCTTTACTCTCAAAGTACGAAGACTCGGCTCTGTCATCGTGATCATCATATGTAACACCTTCATGTTCACTAAGACTTAAATCATCAAAAGTTGAAGACTTTCTTAATGATGATTCTTTATCATACTTGTCAGAGATTGTTTGTTTCTGGAGGTTTCTTTCATTCATATACTTGTCAGTCTCGAAGGATGGTCTCTTTGTATGCCGTAAAGATGAGTTATCTTCGTTATTTGGCTCGGACTTGATGAGTATAGGCAGACTCCGTCTTCTTTGACGTTGCATTGCAGGAGAGGGAGCAACAGTTCTGTATGGAGGCACACATTCACTATCCACAGCAGCCTCTGATAGTAGATTCCTAGTTAAATTTTGGCTACGCTGATCTTTTGACTCATCTAAAATTGCAGATGAAGCAAAATCATTGGACTTAAAATTAACAGAAACAAAGTGACATTTCTGTCTACCCAACAAAATTTATCAGATGCAAAACTTGATGTTGTTATATTAGTATCAAAACATATCCGGAAGACTAAAGTGAGTATATATTAAAGATTTTGTCTTGCAAGTCATCCTAATATTTAACACTGCTTTTAGTGTTCATAGAATTTAAAGCAAGAATGCTTTATCAAAATTGACAGAAATGGAAATTTTCAATCATAAAAGCAGAAATCTACTCATTAATGAACAAAGTAACATGTAATGTATCATTTTGTTATTCAGTCCTGCTGTCTTGTACATTTTAAATGTATCATAAAATACCGACTTGGAATAACAAGTTTATTAAAGATACTCACATAATTGTGAAGAGAAAAATGGAGTTGCTTAATAGCAAAATTTGATGTGGATTAAAAGCCAGAGCAGTCAAAGTGTATCAATTTATTCAAGGAAATTAAATTTTCTTTAAAAGCAGAAAAAAACAAAACATTCTAGCATAATATTATATTCATGTCTATAAATAAACAAGGCAGCAACCTACTTAAGATGAAATCTGCTTGGTCTCATTAGCATCTTTGACATATCAAAACTTTGATTGTCCTTTGCTGTTTATAGTAGTTTTGAATATTTTAGATAATTTTTATAATGGTATCCAGAGCCATTGAGTTAATATAATTAAGTTAAATCCTAGTGTGTGAAAAAAAGAACATCTTTTCCCCTAGTTATCTTTGCAACAGCCCAACTTTGTCAGTTGTTACAAAGCATAAAAATATTCTAAGGCTCTCTGGAAAAAATTCAAATTATAGAGTAGGCTTTGATTTATAAACAGATCTTCTAGCATTTACTCAACAAACAAGTGATGTTGAATTTAAAATTTTATTTCCAGATGAGACAGATTAAATATATATTTTCCATTAGCAAAATCTATGTTTTGTCAACACAATTTCTGTTCATTCATTGTGTTCACAAGAATATTTGCTTTCACATCAATTTTACATTTGCTTTAAAACAAAAACATGTTTTACAAACACGAATGAAAACTATTGGTAAAGACCATAATATTGATTATTGGTTGTACTTTATCATTTACTTAGTAGTGCCTGTAATTAATTAATCAGAACATTAAAATAATATAAAAACAATGAGGTAAAAAACAAAAAATAAACCAAACCAAAATACGATGAATTAATTCAGTTTTGGAACCACAATATGTAGTAAACAACTCCTAAGCCAGGCTTTTTATTATTTTATTGTGCTCAAAAAAAAAGAAAATAGCTGTTTTCAAATTCTTTTTCTGAATGGTTGTAGTTTACATATTACAGAAACTCGTGTACATGATTAACATATGCCAAACTCATCAGACAAAGCAAAAATTGGGTGTTGTTTTTCACACAAATAAGATTGTGATCACACACATTTTGACTTCTAAAGTGAGAAAGGTACATTTTAGATTTTTCTACATATTTAATGTTTTGTATTTTACTGTAAGGCACATTCAAAAGAAAAAAATTTGTGATACAAAATAAAGTGTACTTTTATTATTATTATTATTATTATTATTGTTATTACTATTATTTTAACATCTCCAATATAAGGCAAGTTAAGTTTTCTTGTGATCTGAAGAATGGAAAGTAGTAATGAAGTAGTAGTTGTATCAGATTTGGAACTAATCATATTTTCATATTGCTTTTATTTTAACTCTTGTCTCAGTGCACAAGAAGATACTGCAACATTCAAGAATGTCTTAATTACAGCATTTGTGTGCCTCAAGGTAAGCCCTATAATTTTTAATTTTTCTTCATGGAAACTCCTGGAAAATTAACAAAAATAAATTTCAGAACATTTAAAATTATTAGTTTTCCCATTATATGTTTTGAATGTTTTAGCATCATTTTGCTAATTTTGTTAATGGTCAATAAGAATTGTGTAAAAATAATGTATGACAGCTTTAAAAAATAAAACTGTAATAAGATATTATCAAACAACTTAAGTTAATAGTTAGACAGGTTTAGAAAACAATATTTGGAAAGAAACAAAAATCAGTTTAGAAGATTTTCTACTGTTGGTTTGTCGAGATCTTAGGGTTCAAGAGACATCATTTTTAAATAATGTTATAAATAATGATGATGAAAGTAATAATTAATTACATTAACAATAAAAAAAGTAAAAATAGTGTTTAACACTTAAAAGGGCTATTTTAGTTAGCTCAGAAATTTGATAACTTCTGATTCTTGGGACCTGGCAATTCCAATACTCAATGAGGGGGCATTTATTAAATTTTCAACCTTTTGGGAGAGTGTTTATAAGATAAGAGGCGTTAATTGGAGAAGAAGTTAAAAAAGAACTCAAAATCTCAAAAACATTGCTTCATCACCAGTGTCACCAGAAAAACAAAAATGTAATTCTTCATTTGTTTCCATGTCTTATAAAGAAGTGATTCCCCTACTTTGACTTTGAACTATAATGGAATACAGCAAACCTATCTTGGTTGAGAAAGCACCTCAATAAACAGGGTTCCCACGGGTCAGGGAAAAGTCAGGGAAAAACGATTTTTCTTCAAGGTCAGGGAAAAGTCAGAGAATTTTGATTTGAGTGAGGGAAAATCTATTTTTTTTGTCAAGTCAGTGAAAAGTCAGGGAATTTTGAATTAAGTTTAAATTGTCATTGCTTACTCTTCTTGCTAAGAAAATAGTTGCTTCAAAAAATATCCGAAGTGTTCTTGGTTTGTAGACAGCACTCGAACTCTCAGCAAAATGAGAGCTTGCTCAAATAAATGTACAGTGCAGGGCCAATTTTTCAATGAAGGCCTGGGGACAAATAAGTCACATGTCATTTTTAGGCAAACCTGCCATCTTGGATTTTGGATAGGTAAATACCAATTTTCATCTTTTTGCATCCTCATTCTTTGCTAGTTGGAAACTGAATTCAGGACAGTACCATTTCTTTAACTAGTGGGTCAGTGAAAAATGGGTTTTAGTCATTGAAAAGTCAGGGAAAAGTCAGGGAATTTTTTTCTGGCCTATGAGTGGGAACCCTGATAAAGTTTGTTTGTGGTGACATTTGATGCAATTAATTTGGTTTATTTTTTTATTTTTTTGAAGGGGGACATTTATTGGACCTGTACGAGGCATTTCTTAGAGAGTGGGCATTTAATGGATCATTTACGGTATGTGAACTGTTATCAGGGTAAAATAAACATGTGCATGATAGCAAGGTAATAAGCACAGCCCTTTAATAAGTACCACAGTGTGGGACTTACACTCCAAGTAGCTTGAGATCTAGAGCAGTGCTTATTTAAATAGTGGTAAAGCTAGAGTGAAAAACTAAATATTTGTTTTCAAACTAACAGCAGAGGTTTATTGGAATATTCAGTTGAAATTGAGTTAAATTAAATTACAGTTTAAAAGCTGAACATTCTGTTTTATTCAAACATTTGGTTTTAAATGAAATTTATTAAGTGCTGCCTCGAGTAGTCTAAAAATGCAATAATGCACCACTGCTTTATTGAGTAAATCTGATATATATCAATATTACATAAGCTTGTAATAGCCATAGCTGCTGTTTAAATAATCCCCCCCCTAACTGCAGGTTGAAGTGTTGACAATTTTACTCCATAGTTAAACTTACCTTCCTCTTCTTTCTCCAAGAAAACATCATCACCAGACTCTTGACCTTCATTAGTACTTTCCCTAACTTGCATCTCTCTGTGTTCAGTACCTTTAGTTTCATCAAAGGATGGTGGTTCATCATTTTCATCAACACTTAATATCATTGGGATTTGAGGTCTTGCCAAAGCTTTCGGCTTTATTTCCTCCTGATTTAGATTTTCACTAGTACTGTTATCAAAAGATATAAGATCTTCCTGAGAAGTAAGAGGTGCAATGTGCTGCCCTGCAGAACTCCGAAAAGTGGATAACTGAACATCCCTGCCAGGAAATTCTTCTGCTTGGCCATCTGCTCTAGTGATTATACCAAAATTTGATGATTTTTCACAACCCGAGTTGTTCAAAGTTGGAGACACCTTGCGATTAGGGAGATCATGTCCCTGGTCCGAATGTTGAAGTAAATCAGAAACCAAACGCTCTTCTGAATTTCTCTGTGCTATTACATATGATGGTCTTCGAAGTTTTGACATATCAGGTACAGGTTCTGCTGTGTCTGCTTGCTCAACTGAAGTTCTTGTAGGTGGTGGTGATGACACTCTTGAAAACATTTTGTCATGTTTTCGAACTGAGTGGCTACTGTCATTTCGTTTATCAGTAGTTGTACTTTCAACCAACTCATCTTGTTCAGAAACAGTAGACAGTGGTCTATGCAGACTTGCAGTTAGGGCAATCGTAGAAGCAACAGAGTCTACTGGAGATTCAGGTTCAGCACTGACTGTATCATCAACTGCTTCATCAGTTGCGCAGCACCCTGGCCCTACCTCTGCCCTACTAAGATATGCAGGTTGTAGAGACTCTGTTTGGCTACTTGCTAAATCACTTATTGCATCAGGTGAAGACTGTTGCATTGGCACTGGATATGGTAGAATTGCACTGGACATTGGTGGTGTAGAAAATGCACTTCCATTTCCACCCATTGAAGTGGGATGAAAACTGGGGGGTGGGGGAGTTTCTGATTCGATGCCCCTATCAAACACGTCACCAATACTACTGCCACAAGTTGGAACAGCGACATCTGCTGATTTTGCCAGTGAAACTGGTGGAATACTTTCTGCTGAGCTTCTGTCAGATCCTGCTGGACTCGCAGTTCTGGACTGTTCATGGTCACTTGAGGATTTTGATTTTTGTCGTTGGAAAGGCTTATGTCTTAAGCCAAATGGACTTTTGGATAGTTGTCCTTGCTCTATTGGTGGAGCTCTTGATCGATTAGTTTGAGGAAGTTCATCACTACTGAGAGATCTTTCAGGTGTTCGTTTTCCTCCACCATTCTCATCCTCAGATTTACTGGCAGAAGAACGATTTTCTTTACCCTTTTTTAGTCGAGGTAAGGTTGCTGAGAATGACTGGATTTGTATTTTGGAAACCTTAGCAACTGTTGTACCACCAGGAGAAGTGCTCCTGGAACCAACCGAACTCTTCCTTATTGCTGTACTACCGACTCCTTCGAACGAACTTACCGATGTCAAGCTTGTTGACATGATCCGCCTAGTCCTAAGCATGGTAATAGAGCTTGAAGAAGCAGACCTTGCACTGAAGCCCCCGGGCCGCGTTTGCGTGCGATCTTGTCCTTGGGTAGCGGCATTAGAATGGCTTTTTCGAGAGTATCTTTCAGCCACGCTCTTGGAACATGAATCCGACATTTCACTCTGAGTTTCAGTCACAGATTCTCCATCACTCGTATTGTCATCTCCGTACATACTTGAACCAATTGATTTGTTTGAATTTTTCCTCTTAACACGCTTTCTACGCTTCGATGAACGGGAAACGTCTGCCGATGGGCTAATATCGCTCTCGTAAGAGCTCGATGGTAAGCTCTCCTCACTTCCTGACTCCGCAAATGAACTGGACACGCCGCAAACTTTAGCCCCGTTCGGAGCACGATGCTTGAAAGCTGGCCCCGTGGCCGTGTTCGCGAGCCGCTGCGATGAATAATTCGTGCTCTTATCACTAGTCTCTGTACCAACATTCTCTCCCTTTCTCTGCCGCCTTCGGCTAACACAATTTGCATTGTCCATTTCTGTTAAGCTCGACTCGGCATAAAACTGTTCAGCACTCTGATTATCTCGTGTATCTCCAGAGTTCTTTTGTGGATCATTGCGATTAACTCTGTGTGGATAAGTCGCCTGAGATGCATTCCATTGCATTTCCATTTCAGGCTGGCCTTTGACACGCAATCCAGTCGCATGTTTACCTACGGCCTGCGCCTGTTTGTAAAAGGCCAAGCCACCAGTGCTGCTGGAGTCTGTTGGTACACTTCTTGCGTTAGGCGAAGTCGAAGGAGAATAACTAAAAGATTTAGCAGGGCTAGCGACTGAAGTTGAAGGAAACTGAGAAGACGTTGCTCTATCGCCTCGCTGTGTCAACTGTTCACTTTGCACGAGCTTTGGTATCTGCGGCATGTTTGGTGTAAACATGGCTCTCTGCGAATCTGCCATACTAGAATGCAGATCAGCAGAACCTTTTACACTGGCATGACCCGGCTGCGAAAATTGCGAAGAAACAGTATGTCCGGTGGTACGAGGCCGTCCGACATGAACACGAGTTGCTGAAGATAAATACTCCACTGAAGGCAGAAATACCGAAGGTGATGCGTGGCTTCTCGCCCGGGAAAATTTCAATTTCTTGTCGCTCACATTACTTACAGAAGTAGTTTTCGTTGAATGGCCGACTTCCGTTGGTTCCACTTCACTAACCCCAACTCCTGTTCTGTCAACTGTTCGTCCTTCGTGCGACTCAAATCCTGGCTCGTTCCTCGAACGACTTTTGCCCGTGACTTCATTGGTAGTTCTGTTGCTTTGGCATTCGTATCGAGTGTATCGGATAGACATAATTGGGATCCGCCGATCTCGTAATCCGTCACAACCGCTGTGAGATTACATCGAACTGTAATCCAGCAGTGGCCAAATGGCAGCTGATCAAATCACCTGATGAGATGACTCCAGTTTGGTTTCAACTGGAAAAGTTCTCGCACGAAGTAGCACCCAAATACCAATACATTACATCTGAGTTACAATCGATGTGATACTAGGGCCGGAGTACGTGGGGACGCTCGTTCCTAGTAACCAGTTGAGACAGAATTTCTCAGAGCGTAACATTCATGGCCATCATCTTTAGCATCAAGAACCTTCGAACAGAACAAAACGAGTGTCTAAGAAAATACACAATTCACTCACGCATATAGAAAAGTAACCTCTTGCTCTTCATGCTGGATTGCTTTAGCTAAATTTAGCCACGGGGAAATGTGACACCCTGCCTTCTTTGATTGACAAGTGTAAGCAGTCTATGGAATTCTATCGAGGTGAATAGATAGCTCCAGCAGTGTCTAACTTTTTAAAGATATATTTATTCTAGGTTAGAAAGGCTCCCACTTGAAAGTTGTAAAGGCCTTTTCTGAATAATATGTGTATTTTGTGATGGTCAGAAAATCGGAAATAACGTTGCGGTTTACAAACAAAAGTCACAACACACATACCGGAGCGTGCGAGTTCAGATCAGACAGCTCAGTTCGCTAAATTGAGCTTGATAATCACTGCTTAGTACTTGAGGTATACTTCACTCATAAGTTCAGCCACTTGCGCGCTGCGTTATAATACCGACTGAGTTTTTAAAGAACTATCGAGAAACGTTCACTTCAACACAGGTATTCTCGAAGCCGACTTGAAAGGCTCAAAAAATATGTGAACGTAAACATCTACTGAGTACTGGGTTTGGTCTCGAAAGTGGATTATACTTGGTCAGAACTTGATCTGCCCAGGATATCATCGGCGAAGTAGTTTTTCCAACTAAATTCTCTCAACATATTAAAACAAGGTAAACAAAAGAACACAAGCGAGCTTGCAGATTTTAATTTCGAGCATAATAAAAGGTGGTTCTTTGTTTTCATTGGCTGCCTATTTCGAGGCTGAACTAATTAATGGCATATTATTTATCAATCAGTGGTTAATTGTTAAGGTCGGATTTATTTCAGCAACCGGAAATATTTCACACAACCGACAATAATGCGAGTTACTCAAGCATTCTTCGTGTCATTTTTATGAAGTTCCTGTCATCTTCAGGTTTTTTTGGACACCAGCAGATGAACAAGGATGTAGTACTAGTATACTGTATCAAGTATAGCAAAGAGCTTGCAGAACTGTTGTACCTTACGCGACTTTGCACTCGATATTGGACCGGAACGAGCTGGCGTGGTTTACTGAATTTCTACGGTTACCTTTTATTTGAATATCTTTTGTTAGACGTTGGTGTAAAGTGTGGGGTTTTTGGGTCCAGTTATGTCACTGGAGCACATATGCAGAGGCCATGTACCCAGAGATCAACACAAAAATTAACAAAAAGCAGCCACCGGGACGTTCTCGATATTCCCGTTTGTCAGCTGGGAAAATACCTAATTTTTTAACTATGGAAATGACCCACGCACGCATAAAGCCAATGATATTGCTTCTTGGATGAGACAGAGTGCAATATTGCGCAAAACCAGGATAAAGGACGAGTCTTTTAATAGTATTATTACACAGTCTTACAGCCGATACATAACGTACATTTTAGTCGTTTTTGAGAATAAGTACTTCCAAAACTTCAGGGAAAAAAGAAACTGAAAACTGTGACAGTTGAACAACAAGCTCAGATCGACATGATACAACCAAGAACACCAAGGCACAAATTTAATAATAAGTTGAGAACAATCATATGCTCAATTTCTATTTCAGATAATAATAATAATAATAACAGTAATAATAATAATAATAATCATAAAAATAATAACAAATCTTTGTTTATCCTGCAGAATAGATTAGCCATTATAACATAAAATGTTTCAGCTAGAACAGTTAATTTGTGTATGAAAATAAGATTTGAGGCAGAATTTGCCGAGAAATTTAGAGCACCGAGTCTTAGCTAAAACTCTCTGGTTTTCATAAAATGCGTGCAAAGACGAAGATCCAATCGTTGAACTTTGTCGAATGACATTGAACGTACAGTCATCGCTTTTTTCAAACTGACGAGCCGACTCAAATTTGCGAACAGTCGCAAGCCCGTCTGTGTGAGCTCTCTGTTACACTGCTGCAGAAAAAAACAAAAACTGAATTTGTCAGAAAATAAACTACAGTGTGGTCTTCTCTTTTTTTTTAAATTGCGTGTAGTTGTTTATTTCTGGGAGTGTTGGATGAATACAATGGATTGTAAAGATCAGTGCATGCTTTTTACTTTTTGAACCAGGTAATTTTCATTCTAAAATGACAACCATTAAAACTAAAACTCGTTGTCATGTTTTCATTTAAAAATGCCTGAATTTTAAGAGCATTTACAACCGATTATGCTTCACAAGGTCTCATAACTGTTACAATTATACCCACAAATGATCACGCGCGCCATGCCAGCACATGCAAAGCATGAAAGTTTACAATTTTACATTTAATAATTTTTTTATAGACCAGTAAATATCTCGTTAAATAGTTGTCAATCTTCTTTGTCCCAGTGAGGCGAGGTCACTCTTGAGTTGCTTCGCCGCTGCTTTAGCAAACACAGCAGCTGAGACCGGCAAAAGACGCTAATTTACCCTCTGAATCGTTTGTGGTTTGCCTGTGGCGCCGGTATAGTTATAATGGTGTGAATGCGCGGAGAAGTGTAATTTGTTTGCCGTTTATTCTGCGCAACGTTATTGGCTGAATTTAACCCGCTTTTGGTCTTTTTCCCTCTTTAACTTTCTATCGAACAAGTTTTTTGTCATCGTTCCTGCTCAACTTTATTTTATTCCGCGCCTAGCTCTGACTCCTTCAACCGCCTTCAGTCACGTATTAATTTTGGAAGCTCAAGGAGTCTACAACACAAACGGACCATTCCAATTGAGTAATTGTTGGAAAGTCTGTGGTTTCCTTCTCTAGTTTTTGGTTTAGTTATCACCGATCCAATTATTCGCTTAATACCTTACAATGTATAGATTGATACCAATCGGCGAAGTGCACCAAGTGCGTACGAGAATATAAAAACCAAACACAAGTGCGCAGGAGAGGAAAGTTGAAGAATGGGCTAAAACTTAACGAAGTGCTTAGGTTCATAACAGCGATGAAAAGTGGATAGGAAGTTTCAACTTCAATACAGACCTAATAATGTTGCAACAGATTAAAAACCGACTTGACGACTTTAACTGCTGTTGTATATTCAGCATAGTCTACGCGCGTACACGTCCGATAGTCAAGGCTAATTAATTTGTTGTTTACAAAAAACATGCCACATTGAGCCCGGTAAAATGTTGTGTTATAAACGGATAAACTTTTGAGTTAAAAAAAGTTGCCTTCAAATGTAAAGTCAAGAAACGGTTTAGCGATAAAGGAAGTATTGGTCTATCATGATCTCTTTACAGTGTCTTTGAATTCATTAAAAATAGGCACTATAAAAACCTCATTATTTATTATTATTATTATTATACGCTTCAAAATCCTTCACAATCAGGCGGAAAAGAAACGAAACTAAAGAGGGGATTCGATTTAATACTACTCGGTTTTGATTATCTCTTACTTAATTTTTTCTTGTATTTGCCATAGTATTTATGCCCTAACATGTCACCGAGGCCATATCTTTTAGTGATCATGTCGATGAAATGTTTTTTTTTGTTCTCCATCAGTATCATTTGCCGTTGTTAGTGATGTGCCACTGTGAGGGGTGGATGAGGGTGGGTGGATGTGGGTCGGTGTAGGCATTCCTTTCTCTCCCTGTGAGAGAAACGTGTGTCTGCGGGTAGGGTTTGTGTGATGGACGTACATGCTGTATTTGTATTTATTAATAATGATAGTAATAGTAATAAGAATAATATAATGGTAATAATAATAATAGTATAATAATAATAATAATAGTAGTAGTAATAATATCGGTAGTTGTCATGGTAAAGCCGGATTATCTTGATGGTCGGTGATGATAATGATAAATAAAATCAGTTTACAGAGAGTAAATTTCATGGGGATTGGGTAAATGTTGTGAATACTCATCATAGTTTACGGTGATTAAATATGTCGAAACCCACTCCCCTGGGTAGCCCCTTCTATCAAACATTTTTAAGCATCTTCTAAGCCCTTCGGCTCGGTATTGATCATAGGCGCTTCAAATAAACATTAAAAAATATCGTCTCGGCACTATCTGTCTGTCTTATATCGTGTGCACATGGTTAAAACTGGTGGTCTTGCGAGTGGTCCAAGGCAATCCGAAGGCTCTTTTTT
>JANRMR010005568.1:0-25834 GCA_025434825.1 Bergia sp. 'catenularis' | reverse complement strand
CGTCGAGCTGCGTCCTCGTAATTCAGTCTCGGACTGCGAGAAAGGGCGATTAGCAAGCCAGATTATTATTATTATTAATGTATGGGGAAACGGAAATAAAAGTTTGGGTCGGGGGTTCTTCTGGCACTCCCCCCCCCTCCCCCTCCCCCCTGACACACACACACAAGATCAAATGATCCGGTCTCTTAAAACTAATATCGTCGTGCATGCGGTTCTAGAAGTTTGTAAATTTGCACTGAATCCTCAGTTCTGTTCTCTTGAAATTTATCTATATGAACTCGACAAGAAAGAAAAAAATGTACTTTTCTGTCGTCGCATATATTTTCTCTTTTAACTCAAATCAAACTCAAACCAATATTAATTTTATCAGTATTGCCGAAAGCATACTACTTTATCAGCTTCTGGACTTATCAGTCAACTCGATCACTGCGCATATTTTTTTTTCAATTTCAATCAGGGACTCAGAATTTTTTCTGAAGAAGCTGCAGACAACTTTCAAGTTATTTGACATTTGCATCTCAGCTGCACCACTTACATAACCTTGTAATTGTATGTATATTCGGACATATCGAGCCAGCATTACTGCAGTGGGTAGAGCATCTGACCGGCAATCAGAGGGTCATGGGTTCAATTCCCATTGGGGCTCAGAATTTTTTTTGAAGAAGCTGCAGACAACTTTCAAGTTATTTAACATTTGCATCTCAGCTGCACCACTTACATAACTGCGCATATTTTTAACTTCTAAATTTGAATAACCTGATACTCTTAGTTTTAGCTTTCAATGTAATGAGCATTTTTAGATTCAGTTCTTAACGTCATCATTTAGTAACAAAAAAAAGAAGGACAAATATGTTAATAATATCTGCTTTCACCACTACGCGCGGTCATAGTTAGCTTTTGAAGTGAACAAAATACAAGGTTGCTGTATGTTAGTTCTAATATAGACACAGTAAAGGCATGTTTACATTAGACAACAAAACCGCACACTCCTTGCGCTGGCGTCTGCGCTTGCTTCACGAATTTTCTAGTGTGAAAGCGCAAACACAGATGCAAGTCATTTTGTAAAACAGAGACAATCACGCATGTATATCCTCTTTGCCTATAATGTGAATGTCCTTGCGTCTGCGTCTGTCTTTGCGTCTCTTGTGTGAACAGGCCTTTCGCAGACTCAGACACAAGGGCATTTACATTTAAGGACGCAGCTCATACAAGTGGCTTGCGTCTGCTTTTAATTTGCGCTTGCCTCACCTCGACGCACACTAGAAAATTTGTGAAGCAAACGCAAACACGAGAGTCCGCGACGCGTGAGCAAGGCAAGGCAAGTTTTCCTCTATTGCATCAGCTTCACCTCGATTTTCTTGCACTTGCATCTGCGCTTGCGCATGCGTTCCAGTGTGAACAAAGCTTGAGCCTGCTATCGAGTAGAATCAGTCTTTGAGTCACAAAATTAAGCGAAATCGGAAGAACACAGAGTAAGGATCCGAAAATGGATCGAGGGTGAACTAAAACATATGCTAGCGGATGAGAAGAACGATTTTACATTTAAACTGGAAACGCTAGCGTTAAGGAATTTTTCAGTTGTTCAATAAAAGACAACTTGATCAGCGTTTGGAGAGACAGCTAGAGAGATGCCAAGGGAATGAAGAAAAATAAATTAAAGGCCACTACCACGTCGATATATACCAAAACTGAGAGTGAAATATAAGTTGGGAAAAAACTGAATGACAGAAAACCCACCTATCCATGTATATAATCTTGCATTTTTTCTCGAGCAAATCTACATGAGAGGTGGAGTAACGCCCAAAGTATCAATACCAGAGACAAGAAGAAGCCGAAGTACTCGGCTGAAAAATGGCAGCTAGAGGTGCTGGCGAAGAAAACAGCACTACAACCACCAAACACATTTGTGCTTGACAATACAACCTCGAGTAAGTTCACCATGGGGTCGATAGTGCGTTACCCAAGGGTTGGCAAAATTGCACGGGCTATCTTTTGATCACTGACGGCTAGGTAAGTTATCCCACCTACCCGGGGTACCACAGCTATCCGGGTTCGGCCACATCTACCCGGGGTACCCCACCTCCACGTCAACAGAACCTTGGACATCCCTTATTTAAATGGGCCCCGAGTTTGACCATTGTGGCACGAGAACCAACCGCGGACAATACAGCCTCTTCCATATGAACAAAAACTCGCGGTGTAAATTGTAGTGTGACCGACTATGTGACACGCAATTTTTGTTGTTGATTTTTTCAGTTCGTTTAACTCACGTTAGAATTAAGAATAACTAGCTCAGAAACTTGAAAGCAAAATCGTGACGCGACATAATGTGGCACCTGCGGGACTTTTGTTTTTAAAAAAATCTTGTCTACGATTATAAACGCCTTCATAACGCGGGAAAATAATTTTGGCCCTTGGGAACTGGGGTATTCGAGGTTCGTTTTGCCTTCCCTAAATCTGAAGCTGCGTTTCTCAGGATAACAACTTATGTTCAGTGCTATCGAAGTTTATTGAAGCTTACTTGATTCACTGACTTTTGTGTCACTCACAACAGCTATAAAAAACGAAAACTTTGATCACAGTAAAATTAGAGATGATTAACAACTGTCGGGCTACCGATCAAAAGCAAATGGTGAAACAGAACAGATCAATCGAAAACCAGCGGCTAGACACTTTTCAAATCTTTCAGGCTATTCATACGCCGAACATATGGACATTTCCTGAACTAATCTACATGCATCAAGGCATCTAGGGTATAAGGCCATCTCCATTTTTTCTAATCAGTTACATATGTCCGACCGACCACATCTTGACGATCAGAAACAACGAGCTACAAACGGAAAAGTTGCAATGAAGGTGGAAATGTCTGGGTAGAACAAAGTCAAAAGGTTATTTCCATCTTGCTACTTAAACGCTTAACGGAATGATTAACAATTTTTTCTCGTTTTATACTAAGAATAACCATTCAGGTGCTTCAGGTTTCAACCGATGGTTTGTTTTGGTTTTTTTGATCCGCACACATAAACATTTTATGAAAACCCACTAATCCCCCACAAATGCTTTTACTCTCTTAATTTAAGGGTTAACACTGGACACTATATATATTGCCTTCTACTTCCAGCTAAACTCACGGCTAAAAACATATATTAATATTTGGTTGATTAAACCACACTTTAGGGTTATACCCAATTCTACTCGAAGTAAATATAAATACGGAGCTACACAGTGGTATTGGAGGCCGGTGCACCCCCCTTTTCATTTTCCAAGCTAATAGTTTCAGTCATTTTACTCTGAAATTTCCACGCATCAAGAGCTTTCTCTGTCAGTGTGCTCCCCCTTTCAAAAAGTCTAGATCCGCTACTGCTATATGTACGCAGTATCACGTTACGGTTGGCCGAGAGAAAGGAGGGAATCACTGATTACGAAGGTACGTCATTTTGAAACCAAAATGACTTCGGTAACACTCCAAATAGGAAATCCAAAGATCAATATACGACCGTTTGTATTTATATTTGCTGATGCAAATCAAGTAGACGACTTTTCTTAAAAACATGGAAAACATTTCATATCATCTTATACTGCCGGAGGAGTCCAATAAAACGTAATTGTACAACACTGTAGATGTTATGAAATATATGATCCAATTGATGGAAAGTGTGTTCGAATTAACCGTCAGTTACTAAATTAAATTACTATGAAATGGTCCTTATTTAGTTTTGCTGAAACACGTCTACTTGCTACTGGAATTCAGTTAAATATATGCAGATCTGAAACGTAAGCTAAAATCAGTCTATAAAGAAAGCAACCCAATCGTGAGTTAATTAGAGTTTTTATCACGTTAGCGCTAACCCTGAGGCTTTTGCAAACTGCTGGGTCCTGTGAAGGAAGCACTGTATAATTTGAAAACTTAGTCGTTCTCCGTTGATCGCCCTTTACTGTAATCTGTGGTATAAACTTAACACGTTTTTCTTACAAATCCCTCGATTTGACTGGTTCTTTCACCGTTTTATAATTGTTTTTAAAATATACAATCTATGAAGTCAATAACGGTTATTCGAGTATCGGCACTGAGTTGCGGATGATAAACAGTTGTCAGTTCTTCAATAGCTTAATATTTGCTCAGTGATTTCCATGAAATTGTAAGTTGAATTTTAGTGGACTAAAACTAGTCACTATCACTTCAAACCACAAACAATACTTCTGAAACCGATAGAGAACCCATCTGTTGCCTTCTGGGCCCAAGGATGAAGTTCTAACCCACGATTTGGTTCATTTCACTAAAGTTGTTGACAGATTTGGGTTCAGGCCATTTACGAAACTGGGTTTCTTGGTAGTGACTAGTGTTTCAACAATAGTTTCCAAAGTAAAGACCGAACTTCGTGTTCCCACACGCAAAGTAAGTTTCGTCTATCCCTGGGTTTGACTTAACCCACTGTTTTTGAATTTATGAAACTTGAGTAAGACTATAGATTTCAACTTTTATAAAAACTAAAGCTGTTACAAGCCATGACCGAAGACATGGTTAGATTTCAATAAACTTTATAGAAAACGCAACTGAATCAACGAACTCAGCCGAGTGTTCAGTGTATTATATAGGCGGAAATCTGGTGACGTCAGTGTTTTGACTTACTACTAATGACATTAGCAGAAATTGATCTTCAAGCTTCAAACAAAATGATTCATAATTCAATAGAAAATAGCAGTACTCACTTAAATTTTGGCATGAAATATTGAAGAGTTTCGGAGAAATGAGTGCTTGAAATCTACCGAATTTATACAGGTTTTATGACTGGAGCGAGCTTTTGCCTCCAGTCATACAATATCTATGGTTTTCGACATTTTCAAAGATATATTTAACTCCAGAAGTATTAAAAATATCCGTGTCAAATCTTTGGTAACTGTACTAATTGTGCCATCCTTGTTCAATTTATTGCCACTTTTTGTATGAATCTTGAACTTGAAGATGGATTTATACTATATTATGGTAATGAGGGAAATGTAAACAATAAAATCCACCTATAAGGCTATATTAATTAGATAACACAAAACTTACCTGTTCAGCTCTTTCTTGTCGTTTTACTGTTAGTTCGGTTTCATTGAAGACTAAAGTCTCGACTTGCTGTATCGGCTTTATTCAGGACGTATAACCAACCTTTTTGTACAAAGAAAACTCATTAACTAAAGATTAAATATATGTTTGGCGGATTTCGTTGCCAAATCACTAATGTTCGGTTATTAAAGTGACAATCTGAACAAGTTCCTATGAGGCTTGAATCCCTGAGGGTCTCGGGACAGCACGTTATTTTTCCCAAGTGCGCGTGCACACTCACTATTTAAACTTCAGCAAAGCGCGCGAGTATCCCTGGGAACGATTTTACGAATTTTCCCATAATGCAAAGAACGTTCCGATTGAGGTTGCTAAATCGATCAAATTGAATTTCTTGTATGCTTTCAAGCAATGCTGCTAATCGCATGTCTAACTGAGAACACTCGTTTTAGGATTCCCATTTTATGCTTTATCCCTCATGAAAAGAAACTGCGTGTACTGCCTTTCTGAAAGCCAGTGCTGACCACTTCACTATCGATTTTCGATTATTAAAAAGAAAAAAAATGCTTCAGATCAGTCAATCAAACATCACATTCCAACGCTTTAAAAAAGTTACCATTACAGCACTAACTAACCAATTTAGTGAATTTATCCGATAAAGTCATTAAAGATTCAAATCTGCATTGCTGTATCTCTCTGAAAAGAGTTCTAAACTGTCGCACTGCCATTGCTCACGGCTGCGTGATCCGATTACACGTTGATTTACAGCGAGCCGTGAATTGAAGTGTACGTCATCATGCATTTGTTTGTCTCTTTAAAATCGCCGGGGTAAGTTTAACTAAAATAAGGCAAATTGACATGTGAAACAAAAATCTAAATGAGTGTGAAACGAATTTTCTAAGCATCTCCATACCGGATCCCCATGCAAAATAATTTTATCGGTGCGAACGGTACGGACTCTGAAGCTGTCGAAAACTTTCGGCTTTCGCAGGTTCACTGTTTAGATTCGCCAACAAGGATAGAAACAACACTCAACAGTTCAATTAATAAGCTTACGTTGAAGCTCACTTACTTTGAATTAATTAACTTGTATTAATTAACATCCCTCAACTTAACTTACAGTAGTAACATTTTGTGGTTTGCCTTTAAGCTCTCGTTTGAAATGTTATATTTTGAACAGTACTTTAAAAACAGTTTTGATCGATGGCTGCGAAGCGAAGCTGAGAAAAGATTCGCAAGAACAAACACAAGATCGACGCTGTCCACTAAATATTTTAGTCTACATACCCGTTCTTGTGCTTCCTGTCTGACTGCTGGGAGAAAAAAAATCTCTCTAAACTAGGTACGATCAGTCGCTGAATCTTAGGTTCTATCTGCTATCTAGATTCTCGTGTGTTTCTCACGTTCTGTCAGTAACTTTCTAACACACGATTTCACTCCACTCCAGATTGCCGTTTGGTTTCAAAAACTTCCGAGGATCCACTGACGATATATTTCCCTTTACTACTGCATGGTCCACATCAAATGTTCTAGTAATATACAAATTACAATATGAGTCTCTACAAGACTGTTATGGATGACTTTCCTACATAAGCTCAATGCACTGTGGTCGGTTTTAAGAGGGCACAAGAGGAAATGGACCTGGGAACGAGGGTCAGAGAAAATGACGTCATCAGATCTACGGACAGCATGCAAAAATATGAAATACAGGGGGTTGGGCGTGCGTCACTGTTTTTATGCTAAATAAAGGGGGGAAGGGGTCATGTCTTAATTTTCCAAAATTATCATCTTGACCATTGGAACTTTGTATAACGCCGTCCTATTCGCAGGAACGTACTACTCTAATTGAAATAACTGGAAAATTGATTGACGGCAAGAAAAACTTCATAGCAACGGGATTATCCTCAAATGAGTCAAGACTTGTGCTCTCTGCATCACCCCGCTACAAGCTTATATGATAGGAGGGGCTGGCTTAGTTCGTCACTGATTTTCACTCAATGCTTATTTCATCCGTCTATTAAATTCAAGACTGAATCCGGCACTAATTGACAAAACCACATTGTGTGCTAGAAATCCTTAGATATGGAAATAAGGGGTTCATTCAATCACGACCCACGTGCAAGGACACGTTCGATCATTGAAATCATAGAAAAATCGAGATGCACCAAGCTGCAACCACATGAACCTAAAACCGCGTCAGACTAAATAAACGGTTTTTTTTAAAATAAAAAATCTAACTGTTCATGATTTGTACTTGCAGCCGTTCTTTCGGCTCATCACCAGTGCTTGCTCCTCACACTGGGAGGAAGCACTGGTGACGAGCCGAAAGAACGGATGCGAGGGCGAGTAGGTTTGTTCCGTTCAAATTAGATTTTTTTTAAAAAAAAAACATAGCTAGCGTCACAAAAACCATTGGGCGCACAGACAACATTGTCAAATCCAAAGCCTGTAGCGCGTGTCAGGTCAGCCGCTCAGTCCACAATAGACCAAAAGGTCTCACGTTCAATCCGGCCGTTGTGTAACCTTCTTTTGCCGCACTTTCTTTAAACTGGGATGTTAACCGCTGGTTTTGCCGGCCCCATATTTGTGAACTATTTTTACCAACGACGTAGAAAAAGAAGTAATCGGCAATCTGTGTCTTTGCTTTGAAAATTAATTAATATTGCGTTGAGTAAATCAGCTATTTTATAGATAAAATAGTCATATCACAAAAAATTATACCTAAATTACCACTTTGAACTGAAAAAATTAATAGCAATGAAAGAAAAATTTCGCAGTTCGAAGGAAGCTGAAGCGATAAGCCCAAATGTAATTCCTACTTTTGCTTTAATAAGTAAATAAGTATTTTAGTAACTTTAAGATATTTTTAAAACTATTATTATCATTATCATTATCATTATCGTTATCGTTATCGTTATCATTATCATTATCGTTATCGTTGTCATTGTTATTGTTTTTATCATTATTATCTTTATGTTACCTTTATACGTTACGTTACGTTACGATACGACATAATAATATATGATGCAAGACATGATATGATATAATATGATATGATATGATATAATATGGTATTGCATTTAAATACATAGCTTCATTGTAAATAAGTGTCAAGATTTCTGGATTCTCTGTTTTGAAATAAAATTCTAATTATTTCGCGCTGTTCGATTTCCTGTTGATACACGTAATGTATGCCTGTTGTCTATGGGAAAACTGTTGATATACGCAGCTTTAATTTGGAATGCACATGTACTTTAGTGTAGTATGAAATGCAATAACCGTAGGCGGAATCAACACCACTGCAAGACATTTTAAAAGCAGACATCTCGTAGACAATTCCAAAAACGGGAAGTAAATCACGGCCGGACCTGGAACGAAAGCTTAGCTTTGGGAGAACATTTTGAGTGCCTTGAAATTCTGTGTGTTGAGTGGAAGAAACTTTGCCATGCCTTCTTCTTTCAGCCTCGGATTTAGCCGATATATTCTTGTACGGAAACAGTTTTAAGAAGGTTATAAATCTCAAGGCTTTTATTTTCTTTTGTTTTGAGGTGACACATTTCGTATTTAACAGAAGTCTAACAGAAGTTGTGGCAAACGAGATTGGCCTAGGAGAAAGGAGAGAATTATTGAGTATGGAATTATTCAAATGTTAAAGACGGCTTAGTTGCTGGCCACTTGAAATGTTTTCAAGAAATATTGGCCGAACATTGTTTTGTCATGAAGCTATGCTTGCTCTGCTTGCGAAGCAAAATTTGTAGAGTCGGGAACTAAGGACCCAGCTACACCATGCAACATTGCATGCAATACTATTAAATTACATCGTGTGTCCACCATTGTGATTGGTAAGGGTAACATTGCACGCAGTTTTTCAGAAATAGAATCAGATTATACTTGTGCAACATTGCACGCAAGAATTTCATCGAATTTCAGGTGGTGGCCACACTTGATTGAAACAACTGCGCGCAATGTTGCAAGCTCCCATGAGCGACTACAAATGCGAGCGCGCGCGGCTCAGTACTGAAGGGAGTTTTATATGTTTCTATTCATCTAAAATCTAAAGTTTCTTCATTTGTTTACTTCTTTTTATTGGTTTGGTTTATGCTAACACATTTATGCCCTTCAGTATGGTTGAATAGCCAAGTACATTTACCTCGTCGCATTTGTGGCTCGGCGAATATCGTGGCCTATTCACCTCCACTTCAGGGAATAACTACTTAATACACTGTAGGTATGCTTATCTTATCTTATTATTATTATTATTATTATTATCATTATTATTGCCGTTATTGTTGTTGTTGTTGTTGTTGTTGTTATAACAAAGCTTCAAAACCAACATACGTGGCATGGGAAAAACCAAACAGTGATCGTCAGTTTTGGAGTAAGTACTCATAGCAACTTCCAAGAGGCGAAGAGCATTTTAATGTTAACTCAACGGCTCCCATGCGATCTATTCATTCAGCAAGAGGACGGAGTTTAATTGTGAAATACCGATAACTCCTCATTGCATCCAGTCGTTTAGTGCATTTATCGTTCTTCTTCGAATTGGCCTGTAATCAAAAATTGAGGCTCAAACCAGGCAAACGGTTGAAATACGTGACTCCGTTGAGTCGCAAGAGATTTTCATTCTACAGATTTAACCTTGTTCCCAGGGTCTTCTGGGTACTTTTCAAAATTGCGGTTGCTCAACAAAAGCACAAAATATCCAGAAGACCCTGGGAACGAGGTTGGCACTGACTCGCCATCCATATTACGATATATATGAAGGTTTTTGTTTTGTGGCTCTCACGTCAGACTGCTTCCAAAACACAGACAGTTTCTAAAACATTCACCTTTTCGCGGTGTAACTTTCATTAACAGTTGTCAAGTAATTTTTAAAGGCAGTGTTGGGCTCCAAGGACGTAAAAATAACAGTCAAATCGCTTTCGACCCAGGTTCGACCGTGAGTTGATTCCGGTTCTATAAAGTGGTAAAAGGAGTCCTGTAGCTGTAATGACGTAGGGACTTTGTGAATTTTGTTCACCAAATGACCCATAAGTGCGCTGGCTGCTTTCAAACGGCTAGCTAGTGCATTAGTAGCCGTTTCGACAATCCTAGTCTACAAACTATGTCTTTTGTTTTTTGTATATAAACAGTTTAATGTTTTAGCAAGAATCTCAGGAAAGGGCAAATCTTTGTAAGTGGCTGTAAAAATGATGAAGTTTCGCCTTTCACTTGTAAAACAATCAGCTTTAACAAACATATACTTCACTGACAATTGTCAACATTGATAAGCCCTTCTCAAATGCACCCATCTCCATAAATGATGGTCTAACCGTTTTTAAATCCCAAACAAAATGGCCATGTTTTTTTGCTTTGTTCTAGACGTATTTCGTAAGTACACACTTCAGATTAGTCAAAGCAATCCGGGCTGATTATTTACAACGAATAACGCAATTTCACACGTTGACCAAATAATATGAAAAAAAATAAAGTTATCTAGATTTGTCTGAAAATAAGGAGTGAAAAGGATATAAATTAGAATATTTTGACCGCTTTCACTTCGTTCGTAAGTTAGCAATAAAACAAAACTCCTCAGCACTGACAGCAGAAGCTTGATCAATTAAATTGACGCAAGTGTGTTGTATTACTTCTATAGATTAACTACACTCTGAGAGCCACTTCACGCAAAATGTAGTGCGTGGGGCTGTTGTCAGAGTGTAGTTAATCTCTAGAAATACAGTGTAACGTACTTGTGTTACTGCTGTGCAGCACAGCTTCACTCACCTCAAGCAGTGAATGAAGCGGAACACCGGAGCTGATACAGCTCGACTTCAATAAAATACCGCTTATGGTGGTGCTGTCACTTATCCTTGAGAGGGGCGGTTATCGAGGCAGTATTTGACTGATTCAGCAAAAACTGCCAGTCAGTTTTGAGCTCCTTTCATTTCCTGAGGTAACTGAATTCAATAACACTGTATATAAATATTTTTATAAGACGTTAATTTAAATAGATACTGCATCTGAATCAGCTGAAATTTCATGTAAAACAGTAGGCTTTTTTCATTCGAATATAAGATTCGTAGCCAGCGGGTATTTTTTTTCAGTACGTGAGTCGTAACTCGGCAAATGTTTAAGAAAACATTAAGTTTGTTTGAGTTTTCAAATCAAGTTAGGAATATGAAACCTTGACACCTGTTCGTTGATTAATTATTTTGAGTTCTCGAGCTATTTGAAATTTATAAACTGGCGCTTATGACGCAACAGTGATTAAGGTTCGTATGCAGCCAGCAAATGAACGCTAACATTAAAATGATAGATTGGTCTAGCTACTTAAAATGTGATATTTTTTTCAGTTTTTCCGATATTCATTCTGTGCCATGATAACAACAAAACTTGTATTTGAGATCATATCGAGTTAATGAAAACAGTTCTGTGTTGCTTATTTACAGTAATTATTGAGTTTCCACGGAAAAAAGTTTAGAAAATCGACTCCGCAAATTACTTTTGCCTGAATCAATAACATGATTTGATTGGTCCTTTGAGCTAGTAGAGTTTCTCAGAGTGCCTGATTCAATAATCTTATACGGCACGTTTTGAAAATTAGCTACGACATAAATGCAATTCACCTCACTGAATTTGTTACCAAGAAATATTTTTCATGTGCAATGTTCTCGGTCGTTTGCGAGCTTGTTCTTCTGACTACTGAGATAATGCAAGAGAGTATATACTCATTTATTTTCTGTTTTCATTTCGAGGAGAGAAGGCTGATAATTTGGCTATGTTCGCGGCGTAGTCAGATCATTTGCAACGAAGAATAACAAACAATAATTCATAATAAAAACAGAAAAATTGATATGTTATCGAATTTTTCCTGCGCTGGCGGCACTTTTTGTGTCATGGATTCAATACGGGCTGAGCATTCATTTAGCATGTGTTAACACAATAATTTTCATGTTGTTTTTTTCTGTTAAGAGATGGACTTGACAAAAATATCGATTTTTAGTTGAAATACCATCTAAAAACAACGCAGAAACTATTTTCATGCTACTGATAAAGGTAAAAGTTTTATTTTTGTATATCTTCTGGGGTGATTATATCCAGCGGTCGATGAATAATTTTCAACCATAATAGTGCGGCATCTAAATACTTTCTGATGAAAAAACACTATCTTTCAGTCTTTATAAAAAATATATATATCTTTGAAATAGCAGTATTAAAAACAGCGTTAAAATATATGATATGTATTACTTAAAGTTTTAGCAATTCTCGGTATAAAACTGACAGGCGATCTAGTAAGTGACCTTTCTTAAAGTATCAATATTTTATCAACTGCAACAACTGCAATTTCAACATAAACGTACAAATTTTCAGAAAAGGTTTTAAAGATTTATAGAAGAAGCTATGATCTCAAATACAAAGCTTTAATGTTAAAAGTATTTTTTTAAAAAACTTACCATTTTAGCGAACAAAGTCTATACGCATTATCGCTGGCCAGGTGCAAATTTCGGTTTGCAAGATTCAAATTGAACCAAGAAATTATTCAAATATTTTCAGTTTACAACCACTAAAGTCATCTGATGAGAACAATACCATCATTATCACATTGAAAAAAATTGTCTCCCGTTGCAGTGTTTTGTTTGGAGAAACTTCGTCTTTATAGGCGGGCTTCATATAACCGTTTCACAATTGTTTGAAACAGGATGCAAATTTGAAAACTCAATTTGTTGTCGCCGATCTTCACGAGAGACAGGCAGCTCCAGCTTTTGCCCAAGGCTCAGTGTTTTTAAAACCTGTGATACCGTTTCTTGGGAAATAGCCATTCTGTTGAGGCATTTTGAGAATTTTCTCTTGACAAGAAAATTGAAATTTGTCGCCTAAAAGATTTCTTGAGATTGAAAACAGTTTTGTTAAGAATTATTTTTAAAACAGAGGTTGATTGTTTGAGGCTTACAATGCTGCGAATGAACACCGGTTGTAATTCAACATTTTCACAATCCGCACGCAACGGTTTCCACGGAAGCATGAAGTGGTTCTGTCATTTAGATCGTACGGACTTTGTACAGGTTTTCAATGCCTTCAATATGCATCAGTCACTCACACAGAAACAAAAAGTTTTTTTTCCAGCTTGTTGTATCAGGTGAGGAAAATGGAGTGTTCGGAGAATTAAAAAAAATTGGCGTTACATTAATAATTTCAACTAAGTCAAAACAAGAAAAGAAGTAAAATAGATGTATTTTGTTATTAATGTTAAGTGCACCTTTTTGCTCACAAAATGAATAATCAGATGAAAAGTTATGAAACTGAATACAAAAATAAGAAGCAAAAACGAACGGTAACATCAGATAAAACCGTTCTTATCGAGGTCATCAGCGGTGAGTTCGTTTCGAGGAAACCAGCCCGAACCGGCCGTTTTCTTATTTTGATATATTATCAACTGGCAAGCTTATCCTAGGAAAAAATCCATATTAAACCATCATTTTGATATTCTCTCTGTAATTGTAACTACAATCAATATCAGAACAATAATTGTAAAAATGTTACGTTAAATTTCTCAGAACCGAACGTTTTCGACTTGGAAGTCATCTTCGGGTTTTAAGTCGAAAACGCTTGGTTTTAAGCATTTTAAGTCAAAGTCTACAAGACTTATTTACATTTTATATTTTAGCGGATAATATGTTACAACAATAATTCAGTCACATTATTTTCAATTCGAACAAATATTATCGATCTTCTAATTTTACTATTGAAAGTACGATTAAGTTTGACGAGATCGTTTTCCTCTGAATTCTGCTATATTGATAGAAAAACATATTTTCAAAATGTCTTAATATAATCCATTTGTATAGGCCCCTAATCTTTAATTTACTAAGGTAGGAAACGCCAAAGTTGGCTTTTAGGGTGTGTTTGAATTAGCTGTATATGTGGAATAAAAACTTCAATCACTTCAGTCAAGCGAACAATCGGCTTCTTTCAAATTAAAATATACAAAACCAGCTGTACATTATAATCTCATTCCAATTCTTAATTTGAGTCACTAGTACTGTTTTATTGTTTACTGCAAGCTTCAATAGTCAGGGTATTTATAATCTTCTTAAATGTATTCTTATTTCGAAATAGGCCTAAACGAACGCACCCATTAATTGTTGAACAGCGCAAACAAAATAACTAGAAAACAACAAAAAAAAAATTGATATGCGAACAGATATAAAATACACGCTACATCTTATAAAAACCAGATATTGACAATTCAGTTCAGCTGCAATACTCCCATGGTTCAATCGTTGTTCTCATTTCTAAGCACAATTAACGAAGCTACAGAATAATCCCCAAAACAGCCAAAACATAGGGCGATATTTGGATCATGCGGCCGAAATATCGAGCCATCAAAAACTGAGATGTATATGTAATTAGCATTTATATGCTACACGAAAGACTCCAGTTTAGGTCGAGGGTAAAAATTGAGTTCTGAATTCTCAGTGCTTCATTTCAAAACATACCGATCAACTGTGTCTTTCTAAACTTTATGATGAAATTTTATTAATTTGTTCTTAATTTGTAGACAAATGAGCCCCATTGTTCTTATGAAGGGTGAGAAATTCATTTTCTTAATCTATTGTTCAGTTTTAAGAAATAAAAAGTAATTTTAATCAGTAATTAAAATTATTCAGATGACTAAGAAATTGTTTACGGAAACGTAAGCCCTACAAAGTCAAAGTTGTTAAGATTTTATATTTTTGTCCAAATATCATGCGCTTGTTTAGCTATGTTCAGCTCCACTGGCGTTCAAAACACGACATGACATGTCGCTAAATTGGTTGAAGTTGTCTCTTTACTTTCCTTTAAGCAAGCTGGAGGAAATACGCTATTCATCCTAACAAAATTGTTGTGTGCGACGAGCTCCTTAATTCTCATAACAAAATACTTTACTTTGAGTTCATATTGTAAGGAGAAGATAGATTTGCTAATATTCGCTTGACCTGATAGGGTTGACACTCTCACTTTTGTGTAATCATCAATTCTCATGATCATGAGATGTAATCATAAAGGTCAGTTTGGAAGAGATGTATCCAAAACCAGACACGTCTGCCGGATACTTCTAGAGTGAGTTAGAAATAAATATATGTGTCATCAGAGTAAACCGGAATTCATTAAAGATTGTAATACTTATTTCTTATTTAGTTAGGCCTCATTACGCCATGTGGAGCATAAGGCCTCCACAAGATCCCACCATCTTGTCCTGTCTTGCACCCTATTTCATGCTTCCTTCCAAGTGAATCCAATTCTTCTCTTCAGTTCTATTTCTGTGTTCTCCTCCAGATCATTCGTGGCTGCCCGCGTTTTCTCCGTTTTCCCTCTGGGTCCAGTGTAAGGCCTCTTTGGTGATATTGTCTCGCTTTTTTCTCAGGACATGGCCTATTCAGATCGCCTGCTCACATTGCAACTCTAACAGATTTGTTGTTGACTTTCATTGGCATCAAATTCGTAGGATGATACGGAAGTGTACATCGTACCAGTACGTCCTCTGTTATCCGTTATGCTGGCAAGGTAAGTGAATGTTTCTACGACTTCCATTTCCTATATTTGTGTGCAGCTACTGGGGTTTCGCTCGTAGTATTGTTACCCATCCGTTTGGTCTTTTTTGTACTCATCTTCAGGCCAAGTTTCCCTGAGATGTTACTGATCTTGACTGTCTTCCGTTTCATCTGTTGGAAGGTTGTGGAGAGCAAATCGATATTGTCGGCAAGATGAAGTCCTCTAGTTGTTTTGTGAGCATCCATCGGATCCCAAGTCGTTGACCATCCAATGTCTCTTTTACAACCTAATCATGTGCTAGTACTGGTGAACGTAAACAGACTTGTCTCACATTATGCTGTGCTGGAAACCTTTTGGTGAGGGATCCTTTGAGAACTACAATATAATGAAAAAATATTTGTGTAGGGCTCTTACCAAGTTAACAATCTTCATTGGAATATCGAAGTGGTCCAACCCTTCTTTTCATCAATGAGATTCCAAGTTCTTGATAATATCCAATCCTTCATCTTCTGCCGGTTTTTAAAATATATTCTTCTTTGGTGGTGTTGCATTGCTCCTCAATATTGATGCTCGTTTTTTCTGTTGCATGGAATCTGCCAGAATCTGAAGACTGTCCTGCAGCCTGAATGAAAAGGGTGTTTCGTGTTGTTTCATCTTCTAGCAGGTCGACAGCAATTTTCCTCCCGGTTGAAGGTTTCGTAGAGCATCTCCGTTTCAGGCGGATCTTAGCAGCGACAAAGAAATGGTCACTGCCTGCATCAGCACCACTGCATACCCTAACATCCACCAGAGATCCTCTCCACTTTGTGTTGGTGGTAATGTGGTCGATCTGGTTTGACGTTTTCTTGTTAGGCGAGGTCCACGTGTTTTTATGGACGTTTTTATATTTGAAAACTATATATTTGGTGACTAGGCATTTCAATCCGTAGAATTCAGCGAAGAGTTCTCCATTCACATATTACAATAACAATAACAGTCCAAAAAATTGCGGAAGAAAAATCTACGAAGTGCTTCAGAATCTAATATTTATTAGCTATGATCCATTTATTCTAAATAACGTAAACTTTATAATACTATAGCACGTTTTGATGTTTCTCTTTTACCTTCCTAACACGAGGTAGATAGAGATTGCCTCTCTGGGTTGTTTCGCATGAACTAAATTCTAGATTACTGCCACGTCATATATATTAGTGTACTTTTTTTAAAAATATAGTCAAAATATTCGTTTACCGTAGATCTGTTGATTCCCCCATCCAGGTAATTGGACATTTATCACGTGCTTGAAGTAAGCTAATCAGCGCGCGCTTTCAGGTCTGCCTGGCAGACAATCGCTGTTGTTTTCTCGTTTTATTAAAGAAACAAATTGGGCAAAATGAACTACTAAAGAGGCAAGTTCTGGTAATTACATTCAACAAAGAAGTTGCTTTTTAGGAAATCCGCAACTTTAGCTGATAAATGTTATCAAAGACAATGAATTTTGATAGTACTTAGAACTGTTTTAAAATCATCGTTAAAATGGCGGCCATTTTGAGACCATTTTGTGCGCGCGCAATTTTCTGGGATGGTGCCATATGATCAATTCAGTCAGGCATTCCTAGCACGCAAGAGCCGATCATCCGGTAAGGCACCAAAATTTGAAATACACCCCCACCCTATTAAACTCACCAAAGTATGTCGTAGTTTGAAGTAAATAAGACATGCAGTAATTTTGACATTAAATGCTTCGTTGTCAGGCGTTTATGTTTTTTTTTCATTGATTAATTTGACTGTTTGGACCTGATCAGGGTCCAACTTTTGAAAACATCCCCCCCCTGTCCTTTACGCTCCTCCCTCCAGAAGATTCGAAAATAAATGTGTCTTAGGTCTTTTTGGTGTATTAAGATTCTGATGAAAATGAGATCGGGGAGATAAACAGCTCCACTTCTTGTACAAAAAATGTCGTTTCGAACAAACTATCTTCGATGAATTTTCTGAACTGAAGCATTTTTTGAAAGAAAGTGTTTCATCTGAAGGAACAATTAAGCTCAAGTAGAAATTGATTAAACATTGCGAAAAGCGCCTTGAAGATAAAGTGTAAAACTAATACAAAGATTAAAAATACTTCCGCTAGAACTCCTACAGTGTAACAAGCAGCAGGATTACTTGTAACAGTATGAAACACTGAATCGCTGTTCTGGAAAGGTTAAAACCATCCATGCTGTACAACACCCTCTCATTTTCCTCTAGCAACTTCTCGTTTTTGAACAAATCCCATTTATCTACCAGTTAACAAATAATCAAGATTTTAGCAACATCAAGTGAAATAAAGTCTAATCTATTAAATCTCTCTCCCCCCCCTCCCCTAAAAAAAACCCCTGCAGTGCAAACCGGCTTGTAACATGTTGTAACCGGCATAAAATTACGTTTTGAACTAATTACGTTATCAATTCATCTAACTGACAATACGTAAGTATGTTATCGAGATCTGATATGTTTTCTTGCTTTTTGCTCATATACATTTTAACATTGTGATTAACGGATCTTTAATAGAGATGGAAAATCATTTTTGGAAGACATCTTTAATCAGAGTGTCGGAAAAGTTGAAGGCCCCGTGAACTAATAAATTTTAGAGATCTGATTTCTTTTTTCCTGAGTTTTCCGCCAAATTATTAAGAAAAACTAGTGACCAATTATTACGTAGCCTGAGTTTCAGACTCTTTCTTTGTTCGCTTCCTGCGGGGCGTGAACAAAGTGAACAAAGAAAGAGTCTGAAACTCAGGCTAATTATTACGTGGTTTTCATAACAAAGGAACCCCGTGGTATCAGTCTATGCCAACTCTTTAGCTGCAAATTTTACTCCGTGAAGAACAGAATTGCTTACCATTCGAAATAATAGCATTAAAATACTGTAGCTACTTCCCTGCCTCAAGTAACGTGTTTTGAAATTGACCAACCTGTGTTGAAACACAAAAATACATCCGTGTTTAACACCCCCCCCCCCCATCAACCTATATTAATGTGCACCTTAAATCATTCGTCTAGATAAATACGGAAATCTGCATCAGACAAATTAAAGTTTCGCGTTGTTCAGTTCGTCTGTTTAGTGCGTCGTCTAGACGCTCTAAACAAACCAATTAAACGGGAGCTTTGTAACCAAGCAAACAAACTTTGTAACCGCTTGGATGTGTTTTCGACGACAAGAACACAAAAAATCCGTTTGATGCGTCTCGTATTTAGTCAGACGCACTCAAATTGTACTCTTTGATGCGTCCCGTATTCACCCAGGCCAGTCGAATAATTCTTCTCAGACGAATCAATCGTATTTCTAGGTAAATGCGGCCAATAATGACACTAAAACCCTTATGCCTAAATCTAAGTCCATGGGCTTGTTTTGGTATTTTACAATTCATTCTCATTTCTTTTGGTTGAAAAAATCTAATTTCAAAGAGCATTTTCATGGCTTTGCGCGTGCCTAAATTTTATTGATAAGAAAAAACTCAATTAAGCTAAAATATCTACAAACAGGCACTGTTCAGACACCAAACTAAGTTTTTCGAGAAGCAAATGGTAGGGATGGTCTGTATTACGCTGTGATTAGTTTGGATCCAGATGATTGGCTCTCGCGTGCTAGGAACACCTGGTTGAATTGATCATATGGCACCATCCCAGAAAACCGTGCGCGCACAAAATGGTCTCAAAATGGCCGCCATTATAAAATGCAGTCGTTGGTTAATTTTAAAACAGTTCTAAATACTATCAAAACTCATTATCTTTGAATACATTAATCAGCTAAAGTTGCACATGGGCTAAAAATCTACTTCTTTGTTGAATGTAATTACCAGAACTTGTCTGTTTCATAGTTCATTTTACGGAATTCGTTTCTTTAGCAAAACGAGAAAACATCAGCCATTGTTACTAATCTCGCAGCGTGTTCTGGGGTAGTGCCTTTAGGCGGACTTGAAAGCGCGTGCTGACCTACTCAAAGCAAGTGATAAATGTCCGATCACCTCAGTTCGTATTATCAGACACGTCCCAGGACGGGATAAAAGTAATAAATTTATTTAAAATGCATCAAACCTTGATAGATTTGGTTGATCAATGGGTTCTTTTTGGTAGGTTCAGATGTTTTCTTTGGACAAATGATATAAAAATCGATCTTCTGAAAAAAAGAAACTTCAATGATTCAGTCGTGAAAGAGCCCCTTTCAACACTGGCTTACTGAAGGTGTGACACGAAAAAAGGTTGGATAATTCTTTATTGCAAACATTCAATGATAAATGTTAAACAAACCAAAATGTCGGAAAAAATACCAATTCCTTCCATTGCCTTTAACCAACATTCCATATTAGCTCGTGAAATTTTGTCCACTGACATGCTGAATATTGAGGGATTCTTATAATGGTATCGATACAAGAGATCTCGAATTAAAACAAGGAATATTTCAGCACATAATGGCTCTATAGACGCCGGCGCTTAAGTAAACTAGGTGTTTCGCAGAGTTTTTCACCACACAAATGTCACAAAATATGCTCAGCCTGAGGCAAGATTTCAATGAAATTTTAAACACTGGTCGCTGCCCCGTTGTTAAATTACTGTTCAAACTGCAGAGTGTAAAAAGTTATTTTTCAGGCAAATTATGAAGATAGCAAAAGAGGCCGCATTAAGGTTTCTTTCATCGCCTGGTAGGACGTATTGACATAAACTGGAAACTCAAACAATATGAACGAATAACTGATGCACATTGGAGTTGTTTTTTAACAGTCAGCCCAATGATCTGTGGCCTGCATATCCAGACTGATCAAAAGATTCGACTGGAAACAAAAGAAAAAGAAAATAACACAACTGGCAGAAATATAAACTATAATGTTCTCGTTCATGGGACTAGTTTTGTGCGGGAAAGACTTATGTGAAAAAAACTCTACTCCTAAACGCAGGTGAAAGTTAGACGAAACAAAACACAGCATTCATTAGACTTACCGGTCCTTAGTTCTCACCTGAGATCAACGCTATAACATAGGTGATTATTGTACCACAAAATCCACAGAGTAGGTTTGAAAAGTATTAATTTCCCAGTATTAGTAAATTCGGTCAGCCACGGGGTCGAAGGTCTTGGAAACTTTTCGATCAACTTATATTGACATTGAATATTCAATTTCGACAAATGTGACTTCAAGTGCATGCATGTGTATTTTGTTATATTTTGTTCATAATTTATGATGAATGAATGAAGGGAAAGGATCATTAACAAAGTTCAGGACACTCATGCACTGTTTTGGACATTGCACTATATATGTCTTAATTTTAAATTTTAATACAAGAAAACTCACCGAGTTTCTTTAGGTATACTAGCTCTTTGGACTGCATGGAGAACTTTGAATAAACAAATATCAAAATATCTGCCACCCCATACTTTGCCCATATCATTATTATTTTAAAAAGGTTTGAAATTCAGGGCTTCCATGAGCATCGCTAGGGCATTTGATAGGTGCCAACAAATCCTAGTTTTCCATCTTACATGACTGGGGAGAGTTGGCAAACCTTTGTTGGTGACAACCTATGAGTATACGGACCTATACTTTTTCTAGATCCGCTACCACGGCACCCATTGGAGTGGAGGAAAGGAAAAGTAAGGTCCTGCCTCCTATTATCTTTAAAATTAATGTCAAACCCATAGCTTCTTATAGTGTATCAATGCCTGCAGAACAATGGGCCCGATCCCTCATTTTATCAATGCTCTGCCAGTTCTAGGCGGGATGGGGGGTCGTGCAAAGGGTGTGTACGCACCTCTCCCCCCACGGGCATACCCGTCTGGTTTCAAACTTCCCTTAACTCCACTTAGGTCTCGCCTTATCTCGCCTAAAAAGTTGCATTCCTGTCTGGCTTCAAACATCCCTTAACTGCCCTTAAGTTGCACACCAATCCAGTTTCAAATCTTCTTTAACCCACCTTAACTCATTTTAAGTTGCTAGGTAAATCGGCTTCACATTTACCCAATCTCGCTTTGTCCCACTTTAAGTTGTGCATCAGACAAACCCGGCTGATTCATTCTTAAGCACTAGAGCTTCTGCAGGGCATTTGCAATCAGAACATAATTTTTGTTCAAATGCCAGACCACATTAAATACAGATTTCTGACAGAAAAGTATGTTTGCACCAACTTATTCACAATCCCTCTTTCTTCATTATCAACTAATATATTTTATTGTTATATTTGCTTACCAATCAACCTGCTTTTCTTTTTCCTTATTTGTTTCAAACATTCTTCATGATTGCGTGAATCCGCATTTGTAACGCGATCTTGAACTGCTTTGCATTTTTGCATTTTTGTTGCTGTAATTACCCGATTTACTTTTCTATCTGCGTATCAGTAAACACTATAAGGCCAAAATTTAAAAAATCCCGGTTTCTCATCAGCGCCCACATTTCAAAATAGCCGCTGCATTTACTTTTTTTAAATTTTTTATATGCAGAAAATGAGAGAAAATTGTGTTTTCTACTGATTACCGTAAGTAAAAAGTTGCAACTGTCTTTAAAAAGTTGCAGAGATGTTAACTCAGCTATGTACTTGTTTAAAATAGCACATAAAAAATGATAATCGGGAGGTTACTCCTCAACTTCGCTAAACTCATTAGCAAAAAAAAAAACAACCAAAAAACAAAAAAACCCGAATGCCTCATTTACTTTTTACAAAATTTCTGATGAGAAATCAGGAATTTATTTTACTTGGCCTAAAAATGTCTTAACTTGAAATAAGAAGGCAAATAAGTGTATAAAAAAAATAGAGCATAGTTTCCACAAGCGTAGGAGGATGAGCTCTTAGTTTACCGTGAAAAACAGTCTTGACGCAATGACCATAAGTGACGCAAATGCAAGGGTCTCGCTCTTGCACGTGCTTCAACATTTTTCAAGTGCAAGGAATATTTTGAGGCTGTTTTTACCAACCAATTAAAGAACTCGCTCCAGGTTCCTTTCGAGTCTTGCCAGGATGAGCCGGCAAGATGGCAGAAAAAAAGCAAATTTTGAATGTCTGATAACCAGTAATTCTTGCACTTGTTTTCGGACACAAGGAGCTCTGTTTTTGTTTGGGCTCTGGGGAAGACATTGAAGTAACGTGCCGATTGCTCTCTTAGAAAATTAAGAATGTTTTCTTTTAATACCGCATCCGTTCGAATAAACGCCCCCGTTCCAATAATCGCCCCTACTCGAATAAGCACCCCCCCCCCCATTTGTCAAAATGCTTTTGGAATTTAGAAATAAGCACCTCCTCAAAATGTTCAAAAATGAAACTAAGCGCCCCGGGCGCTTATTCGAACGGATACGGTATATATTGATCAATTTACTCTATTTGTAGCTCAAACGGGTTTCGAAGTAGTTTGCCTCAATTTTTGAATTATTTGAAAAATCGGGAGATTTCAGTAAGAATCGGGAGATTGCACCCAAAATCGTGAGTGTGTTGGTCCATTGTACGAAAGAGAGTAACATTCATTTACATTGCAAGATATATATTCTTAAAACCATCTTTCATTCATACATAAACTTTTAAACTCTCGCTTCTTTCGACCAAAAATTTGTTTTGTGCGATCAGTTAATTTCGAAAGGAGTTCCCTTCACTAAAAGCCTATTGGTTTCTTGAGGACTCCTCGCCTCCATTAATTCTATTTATTTCTCTGTAAATATTTATATATCGAAGTGGCAAATAAATGATGATCATGATGATAAATGCAAAGTTTCACATTTTTTAAATTACAGTCTCAAAACCTGCACGCAATGTTTCATTTCTCTGGAGCACTTACCTAGTCCCTCTTTTAAAAAGGCACAGTAACTCAGCTCATTAAGCTCTCAAGGAAAAAGTCAAATAATAGATAACAATTCTTAGAATCTAACCGTTGTCAATAAAAACCTGCATAAAAGAATCGCGATTTTCCAAAATGTTGCCAGACTGTAAAGGTTTTAATACAACTGGGCACTAGTAAAACGATCAGTTCAGGTCGCTTGGAGGAATTCGTTTGCAGAACAAAAGAAAAAGCAGTGGTTTGAGAAACTTTATTGTTTTAAGAATAAAATTTTCTCAGGTTATAAAGCACAATTATCATAAATCCCGTGAGTAGGCATCGTTTAGCTTAGATCTGCTTCTTCGCGTGGTCAAATAATACTCGAAAAAAACAAATATGGGTCATTATCCAATTGACCGTTGGGTCGCGTAATTAACTGGGCCTTTGTCAAATGGGTCAGGCTGAGAAAGCAATTATTTGAATACGGAAACAAACTCTTTAAAGTAAGTCTGACAAGCAGAGAAACAAAACATAGGCTTAAGAAATTTTATCATTTTTTCAAAAACATTTCCGCTGGCGATAAACCACGATTAACCTTTTGCCCGCAGTCTACTTGAAAAATCAGGCTGTTTAGGTTCTTTTATTCTCAAGGGGAAAAGTTCCTTGCCCTCCTGGTACTTGCCTGACAACTAACATAACAAAACATACGAGGCCCCTTTCTCCTGTAAACTTGCATATTCACATTATGCCTATTATTAAAAACAGTCTTAGCAAACAGAGACCATGCTCTAGCTCATTTAATTTATTTAAACAAAAAAATATATGATGTTTATTAAACGCCACCTACCATGCCAAGTATTTATTGTCAGACTAATATCTTTGACAATTTTATCTGTTTTTTATACAAAGAGCCTGTTCAGTTTTGCGGTAGAACAGATTCTTAGCTTTGGGGGATTTAAATGCCAATATTCGGCCTTAAGAAATTTACTGTATTTCACTTTTTGATGTACAAAAAAGAAAATATTTTCGCTGGGCCACTGTTAATTGTAATTGTGCAAGACTGGTTTGTATTGACAGCTAGTGTTTTGGCAGATGCTACATAACGGTTTGTTCGCATATGCATGTGGAGAAAGGATACAATCTTAATCGCAGGCTCAATTTCTTTTCCTCCCACCTGCTTTCTGTTATTCCGATTAATATTCCTCAAGGTTAAATCGTGAGATATTTATTTAATATTCTTGTCACAGCTCGTACAGTATTCTTTATTCATTATTAATTTCGCTTGATATTCACGTTTGATTACCGCCAACAATTTAAATAATTTTCACTATCAAGCTCATAGTTCAATATGCAAGGCATCCACCATTTTCAGAAACAGAAGAACAGCAGACTCAGTTATTCTAAGAAATGAAAGTTGTTATGACAGAAACGTAATAACAACCATAAAAAGAGAGGTCGGAGGTAATCGCTAATTACTTTGTGATCAAGTATCGCGAAATTTTTCATTTCACAGCTCCCTAAAACCAATCAACATTTTCTTTATCAGCACTAACCCTGTCGAGCACAAACAAAACTGTTTAACCAAGAATATTATGTCTTACCTTTTGAAACACTTTGCAGTTAAAAGAAATAACCATTCGATTTGAATCCCTCACTTGAAACTTTTCGTGAAATGTCGTAGGAAAACCAAGTAACAAATTCTGTCTATCAGCATCGAGTTAAAACGACTGAAATCTTGCCACTTAGTCCTAAACAGACGAAACCCATTTGTAGGTATGGTAATCTGATTTTAGAGCATCAGGTAGAGTTATCTTTGAGCCAATGGCCAGCAAGAGCTGTGACACAAAACTGAAGGAATCAATAGGATCATCAGGGGTTGAAATTCCCTTCATTATATTCTTCACAACGTGGCTCCGAGATAATATCAAGTCAGCCAGCAATAAGAAATGAAATTGTCAACCCCAAGCCCAAAGCAAATAATTTTGTTTTCTTAAAGCAAAAAATGGGGACATTTTTCAAAACCTGTTGTGTTTTAACAAACTGAAAGCGAAATGAATTAATTTTACAACAAAAAGTGTCACTGTCAGGTGCGCTTTCGCATTTTAAATCGTCCTTTAAGTTATTAATATTTAAGTATTTTATGCGAACAAATTCGCGTCGGGAACACCAAGATTCAAATTTTAACAAACTAACTACAATCGCAAGATCAGGTTCAGAACTGTTTCACTATTATTTCGGGCTTTATTTAAAACATGAAATACAAACACCTTTACAACAATTCTATGACGATTTCCCCCAAAATTAGGGAGCCACCATCTTGTGTAACTGGTTTGTTGTTCATTTTCATAATTTTTTTTTTATGCTAATAAAAAGCTATAGACCAAGTAGAAAAGGAAGCTAGAAGCCAGGTGTGATCGTAAACTGACTTGGCGAAAAGTCACATTTTAAACAGAAAGAGAGAGAGAGAGAGAGAGAGAGAGAGAGAGAGAGAGAGAGAGAGAGAGAGAGAGAGAGAGAGAGAGAGA
>JANRMR010005457.1:0-15726 GCA_025434825.1 Bergia sp. 'catenularis' | reverse complement strand
CTGCCTTTGAACTTGTACCTAACATAAACATCACTTAATCCATTGGATTTACATTTTGTATTTCCTCATGCGCAAAGCTCAGTGCAGAAAGTGAGTCTGATGAGCAGCCTGTGGAGGTTCTCATGTGCACTGATCAACATGACGACTAAAGTGGCAGCGACAGTGGAAACGGTGAGTCGAATGAGGATAGTGCTGATGATAGAAGTGGTTTCAAGACGGTTATGCCACCAAGGGTTGGAAGAGAAATCTTGAGTGTTCACCAACAGGAGATATTTTCTTTAGTCCAGGTGAAGTTATGTGTATCCAAACGGCATCAATCAGTTCTTTTAATTCATGATGGGCATCAGTTTACAACAACCACGGGGAATGGGATTTAAGATTTGGTAACTGGGATTTGGACCAAAATTAGGCTGGGAACTGGGATTTGGACCAAAATCAGCCTGGGAACTGGGATTTCATACCCCCCTTCAGGACCCTCTTGGAAATGTCCACAATAATAGCAGCACCCAGCATGCACTGAATACTGGCCATTAAGGGACATTTCTAAGGTGAAGCGTGCACTTCATAATAAAGCTGGAATTGTCGCTTAAAATAGCATCACAGGTTTTGAGTTGCAATATCTAGCGGGTTAGTACTTGATCGTTCATGCTGCGTCGCAACATTTAAGATGCATTGTTAACAAGACAAATACATTAAGTGATCAAGGAAGTCAAAGTTCTGAACCAGCGTGTTTAACGAGTGAAACGGCTTATGATCGAGTCTACCTCAAACAACTTTTGTCTTTTGTCACGCTTATTGCATGGTGTTCGTTTTAAAGATTATGTTTTATGACCCTTTTATGGAACAGGCCTTTTATAGTCAGGCCCCTTGCAATCCATACAATTTTCCGGCTGGCTTTTGCACGGGTAGCCAAAGTCTACAGCTTGTATTTGCGGTAGGGTTGCGCGATTTATAAGACTTAGTGTAGGAACTTCGGGATCGAGCGGTTTATAAGACTGTAGGGGAACTCCGGGATCGAGCAGTTTATAAGACTTTGTATGGGAACTCCGGGATCGAGCGGTTTATAAGACATTGTATGGAAATTCCGAGATCGAGCGGTTTATAAGACATTATATGGAAATTCCGGGATCGAGCGGTTTATAAGACTTTGATTGGGAATTCCGGGATCGAGCGATTTACAAGACTTTGTATGGGAACTCCAGGATCGAGCGGTTTGTAAAACTTTGTATGGGAACTCTGAGATCGAGCGGTTTATAAGACATTGTATGGGAAATGCGGGATTGAGCGGTTTATAAGACATTGTATGGGAACTCTGAGATTGAGCGATTTATAAGACTTTGTACGGGAACTTCGGGATCGAGTGATTTATAAGACATTGTATGGGAACTACGGGATCGAGCGGTTTATAAGACTTTGTATGGGAACTCCGGGATCGAGTGGTTTATAAGACATTGTATGGAACTACACTAGATTTCTCAAAACTTTGGGATATTGTTATGAAGGAAGAAATAAAGTTGACTTATCTCTCGTTTGTCGTGTAGTTGTGTGTTCTGTGCAGTCTGGGGGGAGCCATTTGACGGATTTATCATTGATAGGTTTTCCCGCGTTATTTTTCTAACGGAGGGAAACCTATCCGGCGATAAATCGTGTTTTTCTTAAAAAATGTATAAAGGACTTTGCTAGCTTTTCGTAGATTTTCAACACAAAACCTGTGACTCCAGTAATAATTGTTAATTTCCACGCCGAACAGCGAAACACAAAGAAAAATTCACAGAAAGGACTAACGATCCACTGCTTTACTGAAGACAAATCTGGTTTGAATATTTTTGAATGATTATTCTTTGGAGAAGTTGATGTCCCAACACTTTTTCCCATCTGGTTTGTTCAAGTTGCTGTTCCTGACAAATAGTGAAAGTAGCTTTCTCCGTCTCAAGGCAACAATGATAACCTGGAAAAATTGAATTCTTGCCTTCTTGAGTCCAAAATACTGGAATGGCTCTATCTATCGGAGGGTCCAAATAATAAACTTCAGAGACCACGTTTGAAAATAACTAACTGTCAGTTTCAAAAGAGTCTGAAAGCAGCGTTTTGCCTTGTTAGCATTTACCCAAAGGTATGCCCTAGTTGTGTCCTGTATCGTGTAAGGTGTACCCTAGTTGTGTCCTGTATCGTGTAAGGTATGCCCTAGTTGTGTCCTGTATCGTGTAAGGTATGCCCTAGTTGTGTCCTGTATCGTGTAAGGTATGCCCTATCGTGTGTACCCTGTCGTTGTTTGTGTTAAAATTACAACAGTCGGCTTACTTCCAATTCTCCATAATCCTGAATGTCAACTGGTCATCCTGGATAAGTATTAAGAGTTGTGTTTTCCATACTCCACTTGTCATTGTCTTATAATCTATCATGAAGTCCGAGTTGTTCGTTTGTAACCACACACACAGCGTTCCCTCCCTCAGGGAAGTGAAGCCTGTCATTCTGACACCGCCTTCTTTCAATGCTGAGAGATGAGCTTCAAAACCTAAAACCAAGGAGCCACACACATTAAATATTAAGTATATTTCTTATTTAACCTTTTAAGTGTTTCAAAACGTGGTTAACCTAAGCTCATCTAGTGCAGTCTTGACTAAATTTACGATGTATAGGTATGCTACTTGTGTCTCAACTATGAAACGGTTGGTTACAAACAATCATTTTTTCGACACTCAGCACCAATCATATTTCCAGAAACATTAATTTTGAAATACACAGTACTGCACATAAGAACTGCCGGAATCATTACTGCAGCTTAAAATTAATATAGACATATATAGATAGGACAAATAATATAGCAATCCTTACGAGAAACAACTCTGAGTAGATCTTAAGTACATAACTTCAGTGCTTATAACACTCACTTGACCAAGCCTTGTTATCAAGGTCAATGTGGGTCTCTATCTGCTTCCTTGGGTTCACGGAAGGTAGGATTGTTCCCATACTCCACTGCGTACCGTTACTCGGAGTTGCCGTCCAATCGCACTCTACACATGACATCGCTAAATGGATGGTGGAATGGCGATTGATCGCATAAAAGTGTTGGTTACTGTTGTTATTTAATTGTGTATTAATTGCCAAATAGTTGTATAAACCGCGATCTTTTCAGACTTTTGTAATATACAAGTACACAGACGCGCCATAAACACTCAACAACGCACAGATATACTCACAAACAAATACACTGTTAACACTCGAACAATTTTGCACAACCAAACTTACTAACCATACATACTACAAGTTGAACAAATCATACGGAAACTACCACTTAGGCGAACGAGTTGGGAGCATCGACGAGCTTCCTGTTTTGTATTACCACTAAGTCTATTTTTCAATGGCCGTATTTACCTAGAAAGACGATACGACTGGCCTGGGTAAATACGGGACATATCAAATAGCATAATTCAAATACTTTTCACAAATCAACTCTTCAATCTGTAAATCTCTCAGCTAACTAGCTTTTATATCATTTTTTCATGTTTTTTTTTTAAAATTTCTAATTTCCAGTTATTGTTAATATTTTCGCTTTGTCTTATTTCTTTTGGAAGACACTCATGGAAATCACATTTGGTGACTGGAGCCTCTTCAATATCCTATTTTATTGATATTATTGATATTATTATTATTAGTAGTAGTAGTAGTAATAGTAGTAGTAGTAGTAGTAGTAGTAGTAGTAGTAGTAGTAGCGGTGGTGGTGGTGGTGGTGGTGGTAGTGGTAGTGGTAGTAAGCAGTAGCAGTAGCAGTAGTAGTAGTAATAGTAGTAATAGTAGTAGTAGTAGTAGTAGTAGTAGTAGTAGTAGTAGTAGTAGTAGTAGTAGTAGTAGTAGTAGTAGTAGTAGTAGTGATGGTGGTGGTGGTGGTGGTAGTGGTAGTGGTAGTAGTAATTAGTATTGGTAACAAGTTTGCATACCTGGATTTAAAGGAACGGCAGTAAAAGTGGCTCTAAACCCTTCGTAAGTTCTAGTTTCGTCCGATACAAAAGTTAGAAGAGCAGAACCGCTATCGGCGTAGATACCAGGCGGCTTTGTACCTCCACAAAACCTGCCAAGTAATGGCGAGCTGTCAGACAGACCGTTTCGTAGTTCCACATAATCCTTGCGACAGTGGACATCATATTGCAGATTGAACGAGGTGAACGTAATTTGCACACGATGGCCTTTTGGTACAGTGATTTTGGAAACACACTGAAGTTTATCTCCGTAACTCTCTGGGTAGAAAGGGCTGGTGACGATACCACTGGGTCCAGTTATGACCTGGGCCTGCTTAAAACAACCTGAGCGAGAATAAAACCGTGCGAGATATTGACTGCTAGCCCGTAATCACCTCAGTGCTCAATATTATGATAGATTAGCTGTTTGCTGTTCTTAAATATTTGTGTCGAGAATTTTTTTTTACTTAGCACATGTGCCAAACTTGATCATAACTGTGAATATGGAACAACGCTTTTAATTAACTGTATTCAGAAAAAAATGCAAGTGATCGTCATTGGGGCTCAATAAACTCAACTTCTAATCGTTTACTTAGTTCTTCATCTGCATGCACCGTTTTGGTTCAAACAACAACACTTTGGTGGCCTTCGCCACATTGTTAGCGCTGACGTTTGGCCAGTGGCAAAACAAACTAAAACAGCAAACACTAACAAGTCCAGTTCGTTCGGAAAATCAAATGAATGAACTCTCCTTCCGTTCTGTTTTCTTCCAATCTGTTCCACAAACAATGCAATCAAAAGCGTTACTTTCTTGTTTGTTTGTTTTTGTTTGTTTGTTTGCTTGTTTGCTTGTTTGTTTGTTTTTTCGTTTGAGCAATCCTAGGTTAGGGAACCGACAATAATATTGGTGCTGGATTTCCGGTGGTTGGACTGTTTCATTTTCAAAGGCAAAATAAAATTTAAAATCTTAATAAAAATATATTTTTGGACTTTGAACTCTTTTACGGCTATTCAAACCATTAAGATTAAACACAACGAAGTTATAGAATCATACCCAAACCATGTAACTTATATGTAAGCATGGTAAAACTGTAAATTTTTAGTTCCATTTTAGAGAAGTGCGATGGACTTCTTTGCTTTACGCATATTTCTACTGCTTCCCCTGCAGAAGATTGTAGTATACAGCCAAAACGTAGGGGCCACGTAAGGATAAAAGTTTTGAACACAAAATTTTAACCACAAAAACTTTTCAATATATGTTTTATACATGTTTATCATTTTAAAAGTGAAATCTAGTTATTAATAAGTCCAAAAACACATCTTGAGAGGGATTTTTATGGACGTACTTCGATTTGTGCCTATATCCGTTTCTGCAAAAGCTACAATAAGTTTGGTTTTCCTAAAGGAGGCTTTCAGTAAGGGAGTTAACATTTTAACTGTTCAATATTTCCTGTATTTTCATGTAGCTGATTTTTTCATACCTTTGGGAGCAGAAGCAGCTGTAAAGGTTGCTTTGAAACCCCGAAACGTTTCTGTATAGCCCGATTCAAAGGTAAAATACAACGAGCCGCTGTCTGCGTAGACTTTTTTAGGTGTGTTGGCTGCACAGAATTTGCCAAGCAAAGGGGAGGTATCCGTCAACCCATTCCGTAGTTCTACAAAGTCGTAACAACCATCTTCTTCAGGCCCCAACTCAAATGACAAGAAGTGCAGTTGAATACCCATGCCATTGGGAGCAGTGATCTTCCAAACACACTTATCACCATTGTTGTAGTTGTCTGGATAATTTGGAGATGCGATTACACCGGAAGATGCATTTACCTCCTGTGCTCTTCTTTCGCAGCCTTGGTAGAAATGGCGAGCTGTTGGATAAGGAAAGTGGAAACAAGCTGTCTCACGTACATTAACCCTTTACTTAAAGGAAAAATGAAGTTATTCAACGTCCTTTGAGAGATTTGCATGTTGTGGTGACGATCGAGCGATCTTCAGAACATAGTGATAGTAATAGTAACAGTAATAGTATCAGTAATAGTATTTAGTAACGGTCGCAGTCGTAGTCGTGATCGCAGTCATAGATGTGGTTGTAGTCGTGGTCGTGGTCGTGGTTATGGTCGTGGTTATGGTCGTGGTTGTGGTGATGGTAATAGCAATAGTACAAAATTTATTTGAATAGGATACGTGATTACATATGTACTCTCCCCCATGTCTACATAATACAGGCGGTGTCTTCATGAGGAGTTATATCTCACTTAAAATTCATTATGGTCTGCTGTTATCTGTTGCTCTAGTTGAGTTGATTAACTTTGGCCTGTGTTTTCACGGACATTGGGATAGACTGAAAGACCTTTTATCTAACTTGGCAGCAAATGAGCCAGGAACGGAGAGAGTTCGAGTTAAAAGTCACTATGACCACCATGATGTCAAGACGTGCTCTGAAACAGCTCTCGATACTTTTGCTTTTTATTGTAATTCTATGCGACTTCATTGAAGTCAGGCGTTATAAGGATGATTCTAAACAGCTAGAAAAGCAGAGCCAATATCTTTATGTGGGAAAGAATCTTGCTCTGCCGTCCTACAGATGTTTTATCTGTCCTGGAAAAAGCCGTGCAAGATCAAAGATGGCGTCAGTTACCGTTACTGCGAAACGTCTGCATGCAGTTGTCACCATAACCAAGTATAGAGACGTTATTCACAAAAAGGTAATTAAAACAAACAAAGAACTACACTGGAGTGAATTCAAACACCTACACAATTTAGTTACCCTCAAGCTATGAAGGGCGAAACAAAGATATTACAGCAATCATCTCCAAGAACAAGGAAGGAAAGCCGAAGGAAACTTGAAGGATCTGCTCGGAAATAGTAAGAAACGTGAGAGTGTTACAGCCGATTTTACTTCTCGAGAAAAGAGAGTTAAATCAAACAAATTTAATCATTTCTTTGTTAACGTTGCCAGAAATTTAACATCAGCATATGCCTCCGCTGGTCAGTCTTTCCGGAGATGGCTACGACCAACAAATCACTCTGAAAAATGTGATCCGTAACATCACTGAAGCGGAATAGCCTTCTTCAGCAGGATAAAGATCGAATGCAGTGTTTGCAATATCGAGCAGTAAGAATAATTATGAATGAGAGCCCAATGGAGTCCTCGTCTTAAGCTCTAAAACAGCTAAATTAGTTGACTTTCGATCAAAGGCGTGCCTGGAACAAGGTCAACCTCGTTATAAAATGCACGCAAAATCTAATGCCGATTTACCTGTCTGATCTATTTATCCGCAGAACAGCAAACACTCATATAATACTAGAAACAGCTATTTTTTAATTTTACCCAAAGTAAGAAGAAATTGTGGGAAAATAACATTTTTATTCAGCGGCCCAGGTCTTTTTATTAGTTTACCACCAAAAATCAGGAATGCTGACAGAAAACAATCCAGTGAATTTTTTAATCTAGATAAGCCTTCAGTAATTTTATATGCTAGTTTATCCATTGTGAAGTAGGTTAGCTTTTTAGTGATCATATATTCTAGTTTTAATATAATTTTAATATTTTAATTTTATTTGTATACACATGTTAGTTTTCATAATTATGTTTGTTAACTCTCTAGTTAAATCTCTAAAAACTTAAAACTTTACTCATTTGCATTAAAACACTTTAAAAATCGACAAAAACCGGTTTCGTCTATTCAATCCGTATCAGTCTGTCGTAGCGGGGTTTTTTTACACTTCGTATAGCAGTTAACATAGTGTCTCAGTTCAGCAGCGACTTCGTGTATGACGTAACATCCGTTACAAAAGGGTGGTGGTACTGACGCTGGCCCGAGGGATCTCGACTTGATTCCACTCGGCCTTGTTGTTAATCGGTTTTTCAGGGCTAACGATGCTAATGTACAAACGCTACGTGGATGACGTAAACACGATCACGAGTAAGACCATATCTAGTCTAAGGTTAGACGGCAGCAATGAAGCCACCACCGAGGCAGAGCAGGTAGTGGAGGCAGATGAGAGAGCCATGCGTTTGTTCCGAGCCTTGACCTAAAGGTTTGGATCGAACGAAGGGAGGGAGAGTTACAAAACGGAAGTGAGAACATAATTCTCCACGATTTCTACTCCAAGGAGGTATCCTCCAAGTCAGTAGTTGACCCGAGGCCTGCTCTGTCATGAGAGTGTGAAAAAGACAGTACTAACACATGAGGTGCTCAGGATACTGCTGAATTGTAGCACGAGGTTGCCCTGGAAAGTAACAGTATGACACGTAAATCACATGATGTTGAGAATGCAGTATTCAGGAGATAACCAGAAGTTCCGTACAGAAGTTGTGAAGTCTGCACTGAAAGCCTATGAGAACATCGTGATGCGGGACGCACGTGATGAAGGACCGATGTACAGACCAAGGGGGTGACAGAGCAAAGAGAGGGCGCGGGAGAAACGGGGAAAGCGGGAGGCATGGTACAAGAGAGGAGGTTATGATGGTGTCGTGTTTGTTCCGTCAACATCACGATGTGAGTTGAAACGTAGATATGAGGAAGAGTTCGGGCGAGTTAGTCTCAACATCAAGGTGGTAGAACAGTCAGGCACGACCCTCAAGAGCCATCTCCAGAAGTGAAACCCATTTGGAGACAGACGATGCCGGAGGGATGAGTATATGGTGTGGTGGAGTGACGGCAAAGGAAGATTCAGTGCTACAGGCGTCACATACGAGCTTGTGTGTCAGGAATGCTATGACAAGTACATCGGCGAGACTTCGAGAAGCGCCTACAGCCGAGGGAAGGAACACTTCCAATCCATGAGTCGCAAGGAAGATGGATCAGTGATTAGCAGACATGCGAACGAAAAACATGGAGGCGATGTGCCAGGATTCACCGTGAACGTGACCGGTGTTTTCGCAATGACGCACTGCTGAGACAGATAACTGAATCGGTACTGATGTCTGAAGAATGTTAGTTTTATCCTTTGTAAAATAGATTAACTTTTATTGATTGTATATTCTAGTTTGAATCTAATTTCAACATTTAAAATTTGTAAATCGTTATTGTATACACAGGGCTCCCATTGATATAAGGGGCTACCTTGTTTAAATAAAGTTACTACTACTACTACTACTACTATACTGCTACTACTATTATTACTACTACTACTACTACTACTATTACTATTACTACTACTACTACTACTACTATTACTACTACTACTACTACTACTACTACTACTACTACTACTACTACTACTAATACCACTAATTTTCGTCGAAGTCTCAGCCTACATCCTGATTAAATAATTACCAAAACCAAAATTGAACTATGGTAAATTTAATGTTAAATATGCATCCGCAAAAGTTTGGAATAATCTTCCTCTTGAAATTAGGAATAGTGAATCACTTGCGAGCTTTAAAAGAAAATATAAAAAGTATTTGCTTTCATCTGATTGAGATGACTATAGCTATATTTTTTACCTTTTTTAAAATTTTTTTTCTAAAGTCTATTTCTTGCACGTCTATATAATCCTATCATTAGATATACATCTATTTTAAGAAAGGTAGCCTGAAAAAATGTAAAACATGAAAGATATGAACCCAGGCAGTTCCTGATTTTGTACTTCTCACACTGGTTTTTATTTGCCAAGGTGAGCAATTTCAAGGTAACATTTACAGTACCTTCAGCTATTGTAATAACTGCAGTGACATCAGCTCGCACTTGCACACAGTTTGAATACTAATAAGCTATTACCCAGAATTCTGCCTGGTCATATCTTTCATGATTTATGTTTTTTTTGGTAAACCTTTTTTGAAATAGGTGTATACATTAATTCTGATTATACACATTAATACTATCTTTGAATTTGTTTCGAACTATATTTTCCTTTTTCACTGGGTTCAAGGGACTTTTGTTAACCCTATAGGTGTTGTTACCCTTGCACCTACCACGTATATTGAACTTTTTGTTTTTGTTTCTACATATTTTGTAAAATGACGTGGAAAAAATTAACCTTTGAACCTTGTTGGTTTTGTTTATCCGCTCGTTTTCACAACGTTTCAGGTGGTAACTCGCTGTGCGAAAAGTAAACTCTCCGTGAAAACATAGCAACACTAAAAACTCACAAACCAAAAAAAATGTCTACAAAAATATGGTAAAAATCATATTAGCTAAGATAATTTACAAATTAAAGTTGAAATAAAAACAAAGTAAGACAAATGATAATTTTCAAAATATTCAAGAAATCTTGAAAAAGTCCACGGTGTATCGTTTTGTTACCACCCTAATTTTATGAGCGATTGCTTTCTTTCTTGTAAAATACATTTTCCTGATATGCTTTACATCAAAGCGTCTATATTTGTTTTACCTTCTAGTAGAGCAGTAACCACGGCGTGGAATCCTTGAAAGACGTTACTACTGTCAGTCTTGAATGTCAGCAGCATGGTCCCGCTATCAGCGTAGTGTGTGGGAGGTCTCTTTCTTCCACAGTACCTTCCAACGTAAGTTCTCGTCTTGTTCAACCCTTCCCATAACTCTAAGTAATCTTTGCTGCAGTTTCCATCAAATTCAAGTTTAAAGAAGGTAAAAGTTAATCGTAGTCTCATATGGCGTGGTACGGTTATCTTCCATACACAGTTCATGTTATTCTTGTAGTTTCCCTGATAATAAGGACTGGTAATCGAGTATCTGCGTCCTGTGAATTGGTGAAGGCTTCCCGCACAACCTGGATTGAAAAAATGTGGAAATTGTTGGTAGGATGATAATATGTCTTACATGGCTACTGCACAGAATTTGAATCAATCCCATTACTAAAGTTGTTTTATGTTTGTAGGTGATGAATAAGCTTAAGACTTGCAGTACTACATAATGTTATTGTATTCTACCTTAGGTAAAACGTTAATTAGTTACCCTGAATAAAAATCTAAATGATAACAGCACAGAAACAATAAGAATAAGAATAACAAAAGCAATAAAAAAAGAATATAACATAATATAATATTGATTATAATAAAAATGTCCTTTTTGGACCACATTAAAGCTCCAACATCGTAAACAAGGATAATCTTTTTCTTAACTATATGTCGATGTTTCAATATAAAATATTACACAACGACCTCCACACAAATATTCTTTGCAAAAGGATGAATCAAGAGCGAAACAGATAGATACTTTTGTGAAACAGATACTTCTGTGACATGATAGCACACGCACGACGGAACATCTGTTCATTAACCGCTCCTTTGCAATTCGGTTTCGGTGTCTCTTTCACAATTGGTACATTTTTTTATTTTTTAGCACACAATTTAACAAATCTGAAATCTTTTGTCTGTTATTCTCACATGAGTTTGAATGCCGCTGCGCTAACATTATTCAATTTTGTATCTTAATTTTTCTACGTATACTCTGCACTTTTTGGTACTGTTATCCGTAATTCCACTACCACTTGATATAAATTATCAAAAAGTAAATCAGAATTATAAAACAATAATGACATGACTACAAGGGCAACAACAGTGACGCTGACACTGACAATAACAGCGACAATAACAACGACAATGACACTGACACTGACACTGACAATAATAACGACAATAACAACGACAATGACAGCTTACTCACGTAAGGTGGTAATTAACATTTTTATTATCATCAAGTCTAACTTTCTCTTACCAGGATATGCTGATGCTGCGTCAATTTGTGCTTGGAATCCTCTGTAACTGAACATATATTTCTTTATTTTCTTGATGCTCAATCCCCATCTTCTTGCTAGAAAGCTTAGTTGCAGTGAGCCACCGCACGGGATGTAGACTGCGGGAGGCCTGATGTTTCCATAGTACCACCCCAGTAAAGAGGAGTTAGTCTTCAGTTCCACGTAGTCGGTAAAACCTGGTGCCAAATCGAACGACAGGAAACGCAACTGGACACCGCTGTCACGTGGTGCGGTGATTCTCCAAACACACTTATGATGCACATCATAATTATGAGGAAAATATGGACTGGTTATTAAGCCAGTGGAGGTTGTTATTGTCTGCGGCGTTCCTGAACAACCTTCAAAACAAATAACTAAATCTTTATTTATATACGAGTATGTACATCTTAGCTTACAGAATATGTTGATCCATTTCAAATAAATTTCAAAAATATTAGGTTATCATATTTACAATTATTAGTTTTCACTATTTAGTTTAGATAATTTGTATAGGTGAGTAGCCAATCTGTGGAAATGCTGCAATTTAAACTATTGATTTTGAAGCACTTAGAAAACATTTTTCTGCTTCCTTTCCCCATCGCTATATCTTTGAATATAAAACGCCGTGTTGTTTAAAAACAGCTTCATTTGTTATTCGCAGTTTGTAAGCAAATAATTTCCGGCAGTCAAACTAATGATTTACCTTCAGGTTTTGGAAGTGCCCTGAATTTGACCAGAAATCCCCTATCAACTCTTTCTTTATTGGAATGAAAAGTGATCTGCATAGAACCAACAATTGACGTGCGATTGAATGGCCGTTTTCTTCCACAATACTTATGACGGGAAGAGCTGAGACTGTCGGTGAAGTTGTAGTGTAACTGCACATAATCTTCGTAGCACCAGTCTGAAAAGGTTCTTGTGTACTCCCCGAGCTCAAAATGGACAAAGTTAAATTGTAAAGCCATACCACGGGGAGCAGTAATTATCCATTCACAGTGCATGTCATTACCGTAGTCATCGGGATAATGAGGGCTTGCTATAACGCCACTGACTCCTCTGATCCTCTGCGGTGTCCCTAAGCAACCTTAAATGAATAATTTTATAACTTACACTTTTGTAGACTTTTGCTTGGAAAAACTTCACATCTTTCAGACAGTTATCAGAATTAATTATCACTGTATTGATTGTGAAGTCTCCTGGAATCACGACAGAGGTCTATTACCACAACAGAGGTCTATAACGGTAACTACACTACAAATTATATTGAATTGGACCCAATTCACAAACTGTTACTGTAAGATCGGCATCAAAACAGGTAAATTGAATTACTTTCTAATTGCAAATACGTTGATGGACACAGCTAATTTTGAAAGGGAGACAAGCTAGAACCACATGTTATAATCAAATGTTATAAGAACAAAGTTTAGAAGAATAATGAGGCGTTTAAGAACGAGTTAAAAACAATCTCAGGCCCCTATTCTGTTTTAGACCTAAAAACTCCCTATTTTTTAAACTTGAACAGCTTTTTGGATAAAAATAAGAACAATAAAAAACATTTTGAAGCTCGACCAAAATCTGGTTCGCATTAAAACAAAAGCCGTGTACGTGAAAACACTAGTACTGACCCGTTTCAACAGCGGAGAAGACGGCACGAAAACCAGAGTAGACATTAGCTCCATTTGATCTAAAAGTAATTTGCATCTTGTGGTGATACGATTCCGTGTGGGGCGGTATTGTTGCACCACAGAACTTGCCAAGTAATGGAGAAGAATCACTCCATCCTTGTCGTATCTCTACATAGTCATAGCTGCAGTTGCATGAGGATTCCAGTCGAAATGAGGTAAAGCTTAACGAAATGAGCCTACCCTTCGGTACAGTGACTCGCCATACACAAAGCTGATTGTTTCCATAATGTTGAGGGTAGTGTGGACTTGTAATGTCGACACCTGATCCATTGAGGTGATGAGGTGTTCCTGAACAGCCTTAGTGAAACAAAGCATTTTAAAAAAGCAATATTAGGAGACATTAGCAGCATCCATACGCAATCTAAACTCTTCGTGTGACATTCTAACAACTTTAACAATTGCTCGTTGCTTGTTGTTTTGTTGTCTATTTTAGATCCCTTAGGATTTTTCATACATCAGCATTTTATTTTAGATTTTATAACTAATTATCCATTGGATTTACGATATATATATATATTATATATATTTTTACGCATATGCTCCATATTATCATTTTGACTTGGTAATGACGTGAGTAACGTCGAAACGTCGTCGATTATAAAATTTCTTAGTTTTTAGTCAGGTACAATCTTTTTATAATTTATTGACGCAATGCTTCATTGTTAAATTGTTTCCCAAGAAACTTCTCCGATTTAAATAATAGTACTAACTTACTAAATGAATGTTAAAACACTGCTATTGATGTACCCATGCGGTGGTCTGTGATGCGTTTTAACGGATTGGTTCAAAAAGGCATAGATAAAATATGTTTTTCGCGCAAAATTGCAGGAATTCACTATGTCGCAAGAGTTAACGGCAAGCACCCTATTGAATTGCGCAATTACACGATCATGATCAACATGACGGCCATTTTGATTTTCATAAAGTCGTTGCTACAATAGCATTGTTTGTCGCACACATGTGAGGATTTTTAACGATATAAAAAGATACACGCAGTTTAATTGCGTACGTTCAAAATGGAACCTAATAACACAGATGAGCGGCAAGTTTAAAAGAACAGGCTGAACCAGTCTAGCCGAAACCAGTTCAAGTAGCTGTCGCTCAGACACGTTGACGGGACGGCCAGACCCACCAACTCGAAAGCAGCCTATTATAATACATGTATTTATATATTCAGATATTTCAAAAACAGGTCGTCTCGTGCAATGCTGCATGCCGACGTCGAAAGGAATTGTGGATTTTTGAAAATGAATGAATAAAGATCGATAGAACACGAGGTTCTTCATTGCAATATTAACTTACTTTTTTATTTGCTTTCACTGAAATTTTCCAATGCAGAACTTTTATTCCAGTAATTTTGTCATTTTTTTGACAATTTATAATTCGCTTGTATTTTAGTACATGCAAATGCACGAAACAATCTTCCTTGAAAGAGTGCTATATTAACTGTTCAAACCTGGGAGACTGAGCGTCCACGGGATAACTTTGCACTCTTCTTTTGAAAAAGAAATGTCGTCTATCGCTAAAACTTGACGAACGTAACTAAGCCTTCCGACGAATTCCGCCTGTGGTATGAACAAAGTAATACAGTTTCGCTTACTAGTAACTCTAAAGTAAAGCGAGTTTAACTATGGTCAGACATGTATTAAGAGGCGCTGCATGAGAAGCCGGCGCAGAACATGCAACTGGCTTCATACTTGTAATAGGGAGATAAGTTAAATGCCACAGTTGAAAATTTTGTTGATGAGAAACAAAATGGAACCACATAGCGTAAATTTGGTTAGTGTTTGACACATTGTAAAAAATGGAAAGCAAATATAGAATAAACGTTTAATAGGCGTTCTAGTACAATGACATACAAACTTTATCAAAATGTTTGGTACAACATTACAAGCTGTAAACTTCCTTTGTAGCAGATATACAATATATGGAGGTACAAATGACATTTTGGCGAAAAATTGAAATTAGCCGTAAAGAAGAAACTTTTAAAAAGTGAGTACCAAAGTATAGTGACAAAATTTGCATTCAGGAAAGAAGATGTTTGTACGATTTTTGTTATCTTTGTAAGCCAAGCAAAACGGTTAGTCGTCAACGTTAGTTGTAAGTATATTTTGGTCTCAAACAGGTCAAAAAGAAGTGAAGAACTTTAAACGGATGCTTTGACAAAGTATATATGTCGTTGTACTGAAACATCTAATCAGTCTTTATTCTATAGTTGCTCTGAATTTTTACCATGCTTCAAACACGTGCACTGACCAAATTACGCCAAAGTGTTGTTTGTGCATCCATTTTTACCATGCTTCAAACACGTGCACTGACCAAATTACGCCAAAGTGTTGTTTGTGCATCCTGTGCCTGGAAAACAGCACGCATAAGTCCCATACCAAAGCAAGCAGTGATAAATGACAACAATGACCTTCGCCCTATCT
>JANRMR010005347.1:0-10787 GCA_025434825.1 Bergia sp. 'catenularis' | reverse complement strand
AAGCTTGTACTTTACACGAGGGTGTGGCTAGTAGTTTCCAGGCGACTGCGCAACACAAGCACGAGTTTCCCCTGTGGAATCCAGCGACGCATCTTCTGCTTTAACATTCTATATATAGGGTTCACGACGTGTTTACTGACTGAGGCAACAGTCTTGGAAAGTATGGCCTGATCCAGCGAGAGCAGCGGGGAGCAAAAGAGAACTGCAGTGAGACCGTCGATAACCTGTTTATCGATCGGATGGTATGTCAGGATGCACAAAAAGGCAAGAGAAGCCTAAGCATGGCTTGGCTAAATGTGACCAAAGCTTTCGACTCTATGGATCATCGGTAGCTAATAGAAATGTTTAGCTTGCACAGATTTCCCGAGTGGTTTGGCATAGTGATGCAAAAACTGATTGGGAGTTGGAACACTAGGATAGTAGCTAATATCATGCAGGGACGGGAAATGTTGGAGATAATACACTTCAAGAAGGACTTGCCATGGGGAGATGCCCTCTGCCCGGTTCAATTTATGCTTAAAACCCCTTGCCTAGTATAGACAGTATAAGAATAGGTGATCTGACACCGATCAACAACGTGTGAGAGGATAGCACTTACAAGTTCCTGGGAGTGGTCGAGAACACCAATAACGAAGATAAACTCGTTCTAGAGAGTGCGGCGAAAGGCTATCGATTATCTGGGATAGACCGTTATCAGACCAGTTTAAGGTAGTGGCATCGAATCAGTATGATGCGGACGCAGACGTGGCCGCTGGAGGATCTCCAGCAGTGGACAAAGAAGCGAGGAATATTGCAGTGGAAAGTCGAGGGAATCACCCCCAGGGATCAACTGCACTGCTGTACTTGTCTAGGAGATATGGACGGAGAGACATGCGTTCAGTGGAAAAAGAATATAAGAACAATAAGATCAAAGCAGCTGTGAGGCTTTATCGTAACCCTGACCCATCGATAGCAGCGGCGAGAAGCTTTGAGTAGAAAGCTGTGCGGTCAGGCGCCACTCGATAATTAAGGACACCATGAAGTATGCGCAAGAGTTAAGGCTACAGTTGCACTTAGACTATTCGGACCCTGTGATCAATAACGATAGGCTAGAACTACGAGGAGCGAAGGTGAAGACTGTCTTAGCCAAGGCGCAAAATCGATATCTCTGCGAAACCGTTGAGAATGAGAAATGGCAGGTTAAGCTCTTAAAGAGTAGATGGGATGCTGAAGGCCTAAACAAGGAGGATTGTTTTGGTTGACTGCAGCGGTGGAGGAATGCGTCTACTCACACAATCGCAGGCTCGCAAGAGTTGGATCAGCAGCTACTGCCTACTAGAGTGTTCTATCGAAGGAAGGCATGGACCAGTGCTTGCGGGAATGAGAAATGTCGGTTGTGCGGCAAAGCTTCCGAAAGTGTGTCGCACATCCTAGCTAGATCAGTGCACTCGTGCAGACGAAGTACCTTGCGCGACATAACAACACCCTCAAGATCCTGTCCTTCGAAGTGATAAGATCTCTAGAACTCGCTACAACAATAGGTGCTTGGTACTCCCAAACTCAGCCCAAGCCCATGTACGAGAACGAGCGGGGAACTGCTTACTGAGATACTCTGCTCTATGCTGACACAACGCAGGTCAAGGCAAACAGAATCGACGCCACCATCATCGACAAGGAGAAGAAAGAAGTCTCAGCCATCGAGATGAGCTGTCCTTGGGTGGAACATAGGGAAGCGAAATACATCGAGAAGACAACAAAATGTGGTGCACTCCGTCTAGAGTTGAAAGAGAGAAATCCTGGGTACCGCGTCACAGAGTACAACATACACTCTTTTTTTTATAAGAACGTCTAATTTTGGAGCTGAGACTGGATGTTCTTAATCAATTTGAGGATTTCAGCCTCAAATGTTCTTAAAATGTTCTTATTTTTTAGGATTGGGTATAGTAATTTAGTGTTTTCTTAAAAGATGTACAAGTGTCACTAGTTGCTTTTGTATATCCACATTCGGAGTAGCCATCAGGCAATGTTTCACGAACATTAGGCATTATTTTACAGTTTAACAACAAATTATCTCTACTGAATACAGTATGTACAATAAATGTTCTCTACGTATCTCCAGCCTCAGCATGTTCTTAGCATGTTCTTAGCATGTTCTTAAATTTTGGGATTTTTTCAGCCTCAACGTTCTTATAAAAAAGGTTCTTATAAAGAAAAAAGTGTAACTATTGACGTCTTTGGAGGGTTTTCAAGTGAGATCAGCTAGGCGCTCAAAACTCTTGTTGGCGACAACAGCCGATCGATCACCTTCCAGATGCAGAAGTCTGTTATCACCAGCTCCCTCAATATTGCTCCATCTCTTAAGATGTTGAACTGAACAGAATTCATGTTGGCTTTTAATGGTTCATTATCCTCTTATTGAATTATTATCATCTTATCTATTCTTTTATTGCCGTAAACTTGTATAGAACTTAGGTTTTGTCTGCACGGTGGTTGACCACGGCTTGTCGCCCAATCACCATAGTGCTTAGGTCTAGGCGTCGAGAGGTTTTAAAAGGGCACCTTCACGCCTCTGCGCATGCTTAAAGTTTATTGACAAGAAAACTTCTTTATGAGCTAAAATAACTTTAAACAGACACTGTTCAGATACCAATTTAAGTTTTTCGACAGGCAAATAGTACGGATGGTTTGTTTTAGGTGGTGATTAAGTTGGATTGTATTAACTGTCCAGTTATGGATCGAGTTATCGGTGGTGTTCCGGGCCGGAACACAAAGTAATATATCGCTTTAAAATGCTTCAAACATGGACAAACGTCATTCTTCAAAGGTCGTTTTGGTCGATTAAGATGTTTTCTTTAAAAATTATTTGGACAAACAACACAAAAGTCTAAGTTCTGAGAAAAAGTAATTTCATTGACTCAAGCATGAAAGTGTCCCCTTTAACTACCAGATAATAATATTATATTCTATAAAGCTTATACACTTGCCACAAGTAAAGCTCCGAAAAAATTTTCACATAAAAGTAATAAGTAGCACACCTACACCTGTAATTTACCAAATTTAGTTAAGTCTAAATCGCTCAAAAAGGTACACATTTTTACAACAGCCTTAATCTTTTTGAAAGCATTTCATTAATTCTTGTCTATATGACCGGTGTAACTATAGCTTTGCTCCCTTGCGAGATGATGACATAATACTATTTTAATAAACTTTAAACAGTTCTTCAACTTTACAAAAATTTGACCTTTGAAAAAATACTGGAAAGCATTTGTCAATTTTAAAGATAGATTAAGATATACGTGACCGATGGGTCCTAATTACTAACAAATCACGGATGGTTTTGAGTTTTCCTGAGGAAATATAGGTTTCGTAAGTAGCAGTGATTACCTAAACAACGCCCTTACGGAAAACTGATTATCACCCGTCAGAAGACTCCATAAAGTATGTTACATGTAGCATGCATATTAACTTCGGCTGGGTTCCTTCAAGCTTCGGCTAGTACTGCTCCCCAAGCTGCTGCAATTTGCAAACCTAAATCTAACTAGTTAATTTAGGCTGACTGACAAATGCTGTTAAGAGAAAGAAGCGTTTCGAAGTAAAGAACAATGGATGAAGTAACCCAGCTCTTCAATCTTGGCCGATTAATCCTAGCTTACTGCTTATCAGCTTTCAAACAACAAAGCCCTGAATCAGATTCTTCATGAAGTATCAGACTTGTAAAGATTGTGTGTTCTACCTAGAATTTCAATATGTTCACACTGAAGATATCTATTTTACCTTTTTGCTCAAAAAAGAATCGACAATTTGCAGTGCCAAGTGCCTCCGTAACTATAATCAATAGAGTTAGCTTATACAGCAAGATTTTGCAGAGCTCGCGTGTCTTGACGGGGCCAGGCAGGTTCACAGTAGTAAACTATGCAAATGTTAAGGCGTTTTCTACAATGTAGTGGCTTTTTTTCATACGTTTTTTCGTTTGCCTGGCCCGACCTCTCAGTTCCAGATGGAACGCTGGTCACTATCGGAACTGAGTCTAACAATATTCGCCTTGTCTGTGGGAAAAAGCCATTAAGTTCTCTTGTTCCAACTGGCAAGAGTGCGGAAACAAGGTATTAAAGTTTCTCAACTAATTTTACTGCATCCTTTTTAAGTTGTATATTTTATCTGTTTTCTATTTTGTTTTAAATAATACGGGCTTTTGCTTGCGGCAAACTCATTATTTATTGTTGCACGTGTATTATCTGTTTACTTTTTAGTAGAGTGTAGATTCATCTGTACTGGTAGGATAAAATTGTAGTCAATAGTTTAAACTTTGGTTTCACAGTACAAGGATAAATTTTACTTTTAAGCTTTCGATTCTAACTCGAATCTTGATCACAATAGTTGTGGTCACGCTGTCGTGGTTTTTCAACCTTCGACACACGTGACCACAGAAGGTGGTCCCAGGAGTGGTGTAGCTGGTGTCTGCCCTGGTCGCGGTTGAGGTCTGGTCTGTTAACTCGAATGTAGATAGCCTCTCGGATTCCATGTCTGTGCAAAGTAAAATCTATCCTTGTACTGTGAAACCAAAGTTTAAACTATTGACTACAATTTGTTGACTTTTTGTTTGCTTGTGTTTGCTAGGATTTACTCACTTTTTGTTCGTGTTTGCTTTCATCATATAACATGATTTGTCGTTATAAATTACTTTTAATTGTTATTCAATCACTGTACTCACCTACTGTGTTGCTCCGCGTAAAACATTCTGCATTTGGTTTGGGATTTAATGAATTGAATTACACACATTTTTGGAATCCTTCTTAATGATCAATTGCTGCGATAGTATTTTATGGAGGGATTATTTGTGGTCTTCTACACAATTCAAAAACGGCAGAAAGAAATGCACGCGCGCGCCTTGCATGGCTAGTAACGGTTCTCTTCCGACCAGAGTCGAGAAATGGCAACTTCGTTAACCTTTGCTCGTTAACGGTACAAATTATTTTATCAACAGTTTTGATATCATGGTGTATTAAAAGACAGAATAATTTCATATAAGCTTAATTGTTAGTTCTTCTGATATCTTGTAAAAAGAAGCTGCAAATGTTTTACTATAATTAAGATTACTAAACATAGGCTATAACTCTCTTAATATTAGCAAGTCGGAAACAAACAAATATACTTGATTAAACAATAGTTTATGCACCGTATTTTCTCTATTTTGCCCCCTCTTCTAATTAGCCCTCAGTCTAGAAGCGCTGAAAAAAAATAAGCCCCACCCTCTATTTAGCCCCCATCCTCTATTAATGAAATCAATCCCAATACAGACTTATAGCGAAATACGAACACTATAATGCTATAATGTTGCGTTTTTCCTATGACATTGCTTGTTTAGTTTCTAAAATTATATAAATTACTTAATATACAGTATGCACCGATAAGGATGAATAAAGGCGCACTTATATGCACTCATGAATTTTTAAGGGGAAATTGTATGAAATTTTCTCTTCATGTTTCTCTAAGGATGATTCTGTAAATTAATAAACTTTTAAAGAAAGTGAAAATTTTTTTAGCCCCCAGCCTCTATTTAGCCCACCCCCCTTCTAATAAGCCCCCAGTCCAGAACCACTGGAAAAAATAAACCCCCAGGGGGCAAAGTGTGTAGTAATATTACCGGATATTCGTACGAGTCTTGTAGTATTTTGATGAGGCCAACTTGCGGCCGAAATTGATGCTGCCTGATTATGTGATTATTTCAAAACTATTTATTATATTTCATTCCAAATTAACATCTCGGTAGATTTCTCGAAAAACTGGGATTTGCAGATAAAACAAATAGTTATTAGTTAATTAGATGTTTTTCCATATTCGCCAGTTCTACTACGCTAAAATACACAATGAACAATTAACTGCTATAGCACATGTACACTGGAACGTGCAGTCTGCCTTTGGATACAGTTGAAGCAATATCTGCCATTTCCTTTCGTATAAAATTAGATAGACTAAGTTCTTTTTAAAAACTAAATAAGATCTTCTGAAAGTCCACATGTTGTTGAGCTTACAAAGAAACATCAAAGTTTATAGTTGGAGTGTAAGTTTAAGATAGTAATAATAATAATAATAATAATAATAATAATAGTAATAGTAATAGTAATAATAATAAAAACAATAATAACAATATTAAAATATTGTTATTAAAATAACTGCACTGTTTCACTGATTTGAATAATAAAGATCAATAATCACGTGTTTATGCTTCCCTAAATAGGCCTACTCTGGGACCCAAAGTCGCCGTAGCTTAAAGCAACTTAAGGCAACATAAGGCGACTTAAGGCGACTAAAGGAAAAATCATCCCCAAAACATGGGAAAGTTTGTGCAACTTAAGGCGACTTTGTGCGACTTAAAGCGATTTAGCTAGGGCGACTTAAGGAGAAACCATCCTCCAAACCTGGGCGACTTTGCGCGATTTAAGGCGACTTTGGTCCCAGAGTAGGCCTCTAAATTAAGTAATAATCAAGAGAACACTGGCGACGAGGCTTGGGTCGCCTGCAGTTGCACCAAACAACCACAAAAGGAATTGCCCATGACTAGTCCATCTTCATCGTTTTCAAGAAAAAAAGAATGAGAAAAATAATACAAAAATGTAATATCAATATGTAAACATGCATATTGCGTCGACAGACTTGATGTTAAAACATAGCCTGCAAGCGGACTCTCCTGTAGATTTATTCGGATATGTTTATTTTCGAGTTTCGGTATTCCTGTGGCGCTCCCCTCGATTTTTCGCGCGCCACAGGAATACCGAAAATAGAAAATAAACATAACCGAATAAATCCACAGTAGAGCAGGCTAGCAGGCTAATAACTACATAGGTCAATTGTCTGTTATTGTGATAGCTCAGAAAGCAGATCTTGATGATATGTTTTGTTTCAAGTTGTTTGTTGTCACCATTATCAATAGTCGATTAATCAGAGCAGCTTGAAGCAGTTGATGATCGGCCCTGAATGGCATAAATTGCAAAAAATTTAGGCAGAGTTGCTTTATTAATACAAGTACTATGAGGTTAGCGCGGTTTCCGTTTAGTTTTGTTATGGAATGAACTACATGTAAGCTATTTCGGTTCTACGTTGATGAAGTACAAAATATTTGATGGTCTAGTTCTAATGGCGCGCGTTAAAACGTACTACGTGTGTGCTAATTAGCTGCTTTAATAGAGGAGTTATCAATATCCAACACGAAAAACCCTGACGTTGTTTTACTATCGAAAATTTCAGCTGAAGATTTTAAACATTTATGATTTAATATGAAAGAAATGGAAAACCTTTAAACGCTATTTTTCAATAAGCTGACCAACCAAGATTATTCTTGTTATTCAGTTCTAAATCCTTTCACTTTAAAAAATAAATGGATGATGAAAGTGTTTACACACCACCAAACTTACAATAGTATAGCTTACTGACATCGTACAATAAGCTGATATCATTTCATAGTATATGGTAAATATAATATTTGCAGTTTTTTTAAAAAGGAATTTCATGTGGTTGGGTTTTTATCGCATTGAAAAAGATTCAGCAGGCAGCCTTGAAAAGAGCGGAAGAACGGATCGGGGTCTGTAGAGCTGCTTTTTATATTTTGAAGGCAGTGATATTAATCAAATAATGCGAAATTTGCTTTTGGACAAAGGGTGATTGTTTGTAACCAACTCACAAAAATGAAAGGTTCTTATGAAAGGAATTTTCTGCATCCTGTAATCCGATGATCTTTTCTCTTCAAAATCTGTAGACAGTTTATTGACAACTTCTTTGTATTATCCAGTTATCGGACTGTGCCCCTGCTCAATGTCTTTGCTCTCTAAAATAATTTCACCTACTTTGGGAGAAAATATTTTAAATGATAGCAAACAAACGATGACCAGCGATTTATAAAATGCTTTTCGAGAACGTTGATATCTGTTCAATTTTTACGAAAGAAAGTGAATTAAAAATGGATTTTTTCTGCTCAGGTGTAAAAGCCCAGTTGGATCTTGTTGTCGTATTATTATCCTTCAATATAAACATACCTTGTTAAGATTGGCTTTGTATTATCAGTGGCCCTCACTACAGTAGAGTGACAGAAATATTTCACTTCCACTCAAAGTTAATAGAGTTTTTGCACGAAAAGATTTAGTCCCAGGCTGCTTTTTTGTTGATAAATATATCAGCAGAACAGGAAATGTCAGCTTTTAAAGAGAAATTAATTGGGGTTCATTTTAGTTCAAAAAATCATACTTTAACCACTTACTGTACCTTGAAAATAATTCTTATAAATATCAATTTCAATGCGAAAGCCTTTTTTTCTGATCTTCACGTCTGTTTTATGTTACTTTTTTGTTTGTTCTGTGTTTGATAAGTCTGCATGAACTTTGCATGCACGAGGCACTTGACTCTTGAAGACGCGACGGATATAGCTTAGTTTTTGAAGAAATGCTTTAAATTCTTTTTTGTTTGTTTCTTTTATTGTTGTCTAAGAACAACAACATGTGCCTCAAATAGCCCAAAAGTTAAGAACAGTTTAAGAATGGGGCTTAGCAACCATAAGTATTTCTAATGTTGAAATTCTTTACATTAATTAACAAGGAAACCCCCAAACTGCAAAAGCTTCATAGGTACGATAGCAAAAGATCAAAAGTGATCAAAAAGTTAAAAACTTATAAACAATGGGCAAGCATGTATTCAATTAACTTTAAAATTTAAACTGATTATATTGGTCTGAATGGAAATCGGTATTGAAGAACAAAACTATGGAATTATGCAGAATTTTGAGTTTAGTTTGTGCTTGCTCACAAAGTAACCGCGAATTAAGGAATATGTAAAAACTAAAAGGAATGTTTAGTTATGGAAAATTAACTGTAACCCTTGACGAACATTACTACTAATCGACAATTGTCAGTTGATGTAAAGTAGCATTAATATTATCATCCAAAAGACCATGAAAGACTTCCTTAGAATTTCCTGCTGTTGAAAGTATCTTTTTGTAAATACAATTTTAGTACCATTTGCCGTAGTGTGTTCATTCACTGATATTTGACAGATCCTGTGTGTGGTATTTTTGCCTCCGGCGACATCTTCGGGCACTTGTCGAATTTGACAGATAAATCATTTCTCCCTCTTTCTGTTATCTTAAAACTTCTGACGAAAAACACCCCGGCACAAGGCTCGAAAAGCTATCAGTAGAACTCACCCATTAAAACTATGAACATAAAACATACTTGCTGTTGAATTCCCAAGCTTATGACAATTAGGAGAGCTCATGGTGACAAGTGCCATCCGCTTTGACTAATTGGATTCTGCATGCGGCTTATCATATAAGTTATCAACTTATCTAATAAGGCATTTAACTCATGTTTAACACGAGAGACAACTGAAACTCGATCAACACAGACTCGACTTTCGACATTAATTGATTAAAACGTGCGTGCCATTCGGCAACACACTGAAGAAAATCTTGGCGACCAAGTCGTTCTGGTTCACGCGAGCATACATGGTTTTTGATACGAGGATTATCACAATTCCTGAGGCCCTAAGAAACGTCTAAAAAAGCCTGCAAAAGTAAGCTCTTGTCATTGTGGAAGAATGTCTGTCGGTACTGGCTATTTTTCTATTTCAGTTTCCGTAGTTATCACCCGTTCATATTAATGTACGTAACTTGCTATCAAGTACATTTACAGAAATTAGAACCGTGTTCTTCATTTTCCAGGCAGTGAGTTCATTGCCAAATTGAATTTAATCTTCAATTATCAAGTCCGTGTTTACCATTTCCATGTTATCTTCTAGTTATTAGCAAAACTTCGGCGCCTCTCAATAAACAAGTGGAGTTTCGAAGTCAAGCTGGGGGAGCTTGTGTGAAAGAAGTAAGTGACACCTCTTACATTTTTACTCCAAAACGAAGCAGTTATTTAGTGACCTCCTTAACAGTACTGTATAACCTCTCAAGTTTTCATCAGGTTATGTTTTTAATGGAATTTCCAGCTTTCTCGACTGAAAAACAAGAACCTGATCAGTGATGCATGTTCACTTTTGATCTGGCTCGTTACTTGTCTGGCAAGATTTGTACCTTTGTTATTGTTATTTCTGCGCTGTGTTAGTTACCTTTTAGCAGTTCTTTTTAGCGATTAACCAAATCCGTTCAAACTTTATTTACGTAACAGACTTGTTGCAATTGCTTTTTTTCTCTTTTGTTGCGCATATTTTGTTTGTGTTCCTGCACTTCTGCAAATCATTTTACTCGACGCTTCGTTGAGAACTCTTCAAGTAATCACCAATGGCAGTGTCTTCACATCAGATCTGACATTCCTTTACCCTTACATTCGTTACTTTAATTTTATTTCTAACAACAAAGATTCCGTCAAAACAGCAGTCAGTTCAACCACTGAGCTGTTTGTTTATTTTCATTAGATAATTATTTAGCAAAGGTTCTGTCAAGATTGGCGCCTTAAGTTTGAATTTGTCTGTTATTTTTGTCAGAGTCAGGGTTTTTAATTTGAGCTCTTGATATTTATCTTTGTTCGTTTCTATTTTAACAGCTAATCAAATTTTGCAAGTTCATATTAGGCCCCGTTTATATGGAGAAAAGTTGTCCCGGGTAGAAGGGTCACTCGTCTAGCCGAGTTAACTTTAGCGAGCGTCTATATGACAAAAAAGTTGCCCCGTTTAACCCTATCTAGCCTGGGCTTTTTGGAGGTCTCGCAGCCTGGGGGGGGGGGGTTGATTCAACCCCCCACCATAACTTTCTTATTATTCATCCAAAACATGTGAAACTTGGGTCAATTGATAAGTGTCGTAAGCTCTACACAATTGTG
>JANRMR010005236.1:0-15738 GCA_025434825.1 Bergia sp. 'catenularis' | reverse complement strand
AGTAGTTTTAAGAGTATAAAATAGAGTTTCTCGGCTTACATAATCAGCTCGTCCCAACAACTTTTGACCATGATTGTAGGTGATTGAGTGATAACAAAAGCAAACATCGGAAACACAAGTATACGGTGATAAAGTGATTTCAGATTACGCCCACATATTATATAATCTTTCCAGAAGTTGACCTTTGTCCGCAATGCGGCAATGCGAGCACAAACAGTTACAATTTATTGGTAGTTGACAATATTTTACTAGACACTCGGACTAGTTACTTGTGAGCGGACTAGCGGACTACCGCGAATTTCGAACCCTGCCAGGACAAGGGACATGAACAATTTCGAGCCCTGATCATACAGACAGACTGTATTTATTAGTGTAACGGTATTAATTTTGACAGCTTTGTACATTCAATAGTGTGTTCAATTTTTTCTTACAAGAACTTAAAAAGGACTTAAAAGCTGCAGGAACAATTATTTCCATAGCCGTACTCTTAACATCATCTTCCTTCACTCTTGACTACTGCTTGTTTTCCAGGCAGAAGCAAGCAAGTGGAAAGAACGTGGTAAGCAGCTGTTCCAAGAGAAGCATTTTTTGCTACTGATTGAGTACTACACATTAGCGATCAAGTATGTCCCGTCCACTGACAAAGAGTTCCTGGCCACCCTTCTCTGCAACCGAGCATTAGCCTATTACAACACCCACCAGTACCAGCACAGTCTGGAAGATGCCAAGAGCTGTTCCAAGTTCCGAAGTGACTGGTTTAAGGTTGGTAAAGAGAGTTTTTGGTGAATGGTAAAGCTGCTAATAAGAATAATAATAAGAATAAATAGAAGAATAAGAACAAGAAAAAAGACAAGGACAAGAACAAGAACAAGAACAAGGATAAGGACAAGGACAAGGTCAAGAACAAGAACAAGTACAAGCATATATAATTTAATGATTATGAGAGATATTAAGGATTAATCAATGCGTGTTTTGGCAACATTCTTACTGATTTTGAAGTCTATGTTTTAATATAATGATGCAAACTATTCTCGTCTTTAAAACGTTTCAGTTTTGGTATATTTAAAACATCAAGGAACAGCACTTTACTAAATGTGAAATCAAAATATAAAGTAATCCGTAATTTCACATGGAGAAATCAAATGTTGCAAGAGTTTTAGCAGTTCGACTGCCTATGCCCAGTTCGATGTTAAATCATACTCCCAGGGATTTCAAAACAAGGCGTCGCATATCGGAAGCTATGTTTACTAGCCTACTTTCCGATGCCTAGTTTCACCACAGTTGCTCAGATACAGTTATATCAATAAACCGCCAACTCTTATTTTGTTTGTTCCAACTCTTGCTAGTTTGTCATTTTGAAACCCCCGACTCCCCCATAAGGAAGAGACATCTTAAGATGGATGCTGTTTCGCTTTGGGATACAAAAGCAGTTAAAAACGTATCTAAAATTAGAATTTCTAATTTGTTTAATGAAAAGGTCTCTACTTAATAGGTCAAAACCTGACCACCGAGTCACCGAGTGATTGATTTTAATGATAGCCGCTCCTAGGATAAATCCGGCCAGACTGATTGACGCATTTCAAACATTAATTTAACGTTATCTGGATTGTTACAGGGGTATGCCCGACAAGGCTACTGCTATGCTAATTTGAAACAGAACAGAGAGGCAGTGCGAGCTTTTGGTGAAGCCTTCAAACGGTCTGAGAACGATGAAGATGGATATACTATACTGTCACAGATGCTAAGTTTGGCTTTCAGTTTGTCAGGTTTGTACTACTATTTTGTTTGTTGGTAATGATAATAAAGAAAGTTCTTACGTGCATCTTTGATTCTCCACTTTATTACTTATTACCTGTCGCTTACAGCGCAAGATTAAAAACTGAATATCTGAATGCAAAATATCGAAATAAGAGCTGTACAAATTGCCTCAATTACGAAACAGAACTGGTAGATGGAGAGAACTTCTATACACATGCATCACGTTTGTCGTGGAAACACTGAATTTTAAGTTTCGAGCCGTTGAAAGAGGAGTGGCGTTGCCTTTTATAACGGAACTTGTTTGAGCGTGATCAGACGAGAAACTAGTTAATAGTTCGACCAAATGTTTAGGAATCAACATTAGGTTATCAATTGAAGAGTTTGAGCCAAGGAGTTCCAAAGAGATGAAGGATCACCTTGTACATTGTTTGTGGCCTTTTGACTAAAGTTTAGTATCCACCACTCCAATTAAATAAGACACTTTCATTAGAATTAGCCTTCACAAAGTTAGTATACCGTTTTTAATGACGATAAAACTTGTCGTCAGTGTTTTGGCCACAGACTGATAGAGTGTCGAATTCGGGTAGAAGCGCAAGTTACATGTATAAAGTAGCCCCTATCAGGAAGCTGAAGCCAATAGGATTCTTTGTTGGACTATGTAACTTCATGCATTCCTCTCTGGCATGGAATTTTTTTCGATCTTTCAGTTTAATGATAATGATTTTGCCTAGTCCTTCGAACTTCCGAACAAATAATTCCCTATTGTGCAAGTTGCAGATCTGGGTTTTTTTGTGCTTCTCAGCTGCCCATAGTTTTTTATTTTGCACATTTTGTTAGTGGAGACTTAAACTCACAGTTACTTGTCAAGTAATTCGCCACTACATTGATATAATTTTAACTATTTTATCAGATAAGATTCTTTTAATTCCATCAAAGATGCAGTTTCTAACCAAGATGCTCTTAGGGTTTTTGTCGTTGTATAGATTTGCTGTTGGACGCCTATCCGAGCGTGTGGTGTATCAGGTCTCATGAAAGTTTAATTTTTTGTACCCTTTTATCAGCTGAGCTGTTGCAAGTTTATTCACGTCTTATTTCTTATTTGTTGGTTGGTTTCCAATGGAGACCAAAGTCAAAGAAAGTATTGAATACCTGCTCAACGGCTTAGCATTTTAACTACATGTAGATATTTCTTATAAGATTTTTCTGAGCTAAAAACAAGACTTTCTTGTGTAAATTGCGGTTATTGTCAAGTCTTCTTTCCCCCTGGCCCCTTTGTTGTATTTGTTTTGCAATACGTGCAGTTGAAGGACGTTAAATACTTGTGGCTAATGTGTTGGGAATAGTTGAAGTCTGCCGTTCAGTTTGAGTTTTAATCTCATTGATGTTGAAAGACTGGACTTTTGTTACATGTAGCTGATTATCTCATAAGTAATGCACGTTGTCATTTTTGGACATCAAATAGGCTCAGTATGATTAACAATTAACCTGATATTGATGAATTAACTTGTTTGTTTACAGAGGGAATGTCCAGTGTGACGTGTTCTGTCTCGTATAACATTCTCACGAGGTTAATCAAGGAATCCACACTACAGAGGGAGTGGGAAAAACTGTACCTCCTGTACCTCGGTGGAGGTGGCCAGCGGCAGTTCATAAAAGGAGAAGGGGGTGTGGCAACCGGCTGTGACGCCTCAGAGATTCCTCTTGAGCTAGTGATGCAGTCAAGCTCAGAAATCCGTTCTCAGTTAGTGCCTATTCTCCTTGACAACGGGGCCTGTCCGAATGGACTGGGTAATGGCAAAAAGCGTCCTCTGGTCATAGCTGTTGACACAGAAGAGTTTACTGTCGTGTCAGCTCTGCTGCAGCACAAAGCTGATGTATCCTGCCTCAAGTTAAAGAAGGGAGATACACCCTACCATCATGCCTTGAGACAAGCCTTTGTAAAAGGTAGAAATATCACTTATTGGTCACTTCTGTCATTGATTGTTGAACGATATTACCTGATTTTAAGAAGTATCAATTAGGAGCTGGGAGTGACAATATAAACTGAAAATGCAATGTGAGCCACTGGGTCACGTTCCTCTACTTAATTTAGTTCAGTGTGAGGCATCAAACTATGGTCGTAGTTAGTTTATAATGGTAATTGAACTGAGTGGAATGCAGTTTGGTCTGAAATCATATGCGTGATTTCAAAATCGAACGATTGCGCAGCGACAGTTTTTCATGATTTTCAAACACGCCACAGTACTGATTAGCCATTGTAAGTGCTTCGTGAATTATTTTAATACATTTGAGGAATCACTGTGATGTGTCTACTGTAGCGATGTCAGTTTAACGGATCATGAATGCCGTGCAGCATTAATGTCCAACCCTGGGCAATTTATACTGTGGGAGGTCTCAACCTTGCAGGCGAACGAACGAGTGAAGGATGATTTCTGAACATTTAGTATCTACGGTCAGCAGCGTTTTTTCATGTGTTTGTGCGTGCGCCAAACCACGTTTTCTTTACTTGAACGACCTTGAAAGACAAGTCATTCCCAACAAAGAGACGATATCACTGACCTATCTGCCTGATAGAGCTCGTTGGTTTTCACATAAACCAAATAAATCACCCAATGAGGCAAGCAAACCAAATGAATTGCCCAGCGAGGTAAACAAATCAATCGCCCAGCGAAGTAAACAAACCAAATGAATCGCCCAGCGAGGCAAACAAACCAAAGGAATCACCCAGCGAGGCAAACAAACCAAATGAATCGCCCAGCAAGAAAAACAAACCAAATAAATTGCCCAGCGAGGAAAACAAACCAAATGAATCGACCATGCAGCGAGGCAAAAGTGTATCTCAAACTATCCAATAATATTGCTTTCACCTCGCAGCACTCATTTGCATAATGCAATTTCTAGTTTTTTAGGAATATTTTCATTCTGTGATTTGGCGGAATTTAGAGCTTCTAGCCAGTTTATTTATTGGGTAATTCAGTGTTGTTACTGCAAGGTAACTTAATAAGCCACACTTTCTATCCTGCCTGTCTAGTCTATCTTAGTAACCTCTGTTATTGTAATGTTTAAACAGGCTTGCAGATATTTTTCGACAAGACTTTTTTTGAAAAAGACATGTTTGATACTGTAAATTTTCTAAAGCAAGATCCCCTCCCACACCGAAAACAAAACAGACAGACAACAAAGGAATAGCCTTTTTTGACAATGGAAAACAGCTCTCAGACATATTAACGGCTTGAATTCTGATCTCCTGCTTCTGTTCAAATAAAGATCTGCCCTATTGGACATTGACCTGAGTAACCTTTTGAGTCCTGTTAATTCTTCTCATGCTACGCGTAACTTTGATAAGAACAACTAGCGTGTGACCTGGTCCCTCAAGCGTATTATTTTCGATCTCGCACTTTCCCAAAACACTTCACTAACAAATCATCAAGTTGTCAGCCCCATAATTGCGTTATATTGAACCTCAGTTAAATTTTTCAATTATTCCATCTACCAGTTTTAACTGTTTTCCATTGTTTTGCAAATTTCATTATTATAATTATATTTTTTTTACTGTTTTTATCTCGGTTGTCAACTGAGACACAAGTTCTGTTTCTTCTCCCTGCCGTGAAATTACGTTATTTGTTCTCTTTATCTTTCGTTGTGTCGTCTATGTTGTTAATTGTTATGTAGTATTAGTATCTGTTGCGAATTTAACTTATTTTTGAACATTTATGGACGCATGAAGGTGTACGAATCGACATTACAATACAAAACGTTTTTTTTTTAATTATCTTGCAGGTAGTTTCACTTTCATCAAATCCCTGTTAGATCCTGAGTTCTGTGAAAACCCTGACGTCACTGATGCAAATGGAAACACCCTCTTTCATCTTGTAACAATTGGCAAGTGCTCAAGAAGGAAGTGTGATGCGATCCAGATTTTATCTGATTCTGGTGTTAATCCGCTGTTGAGGAACAAGGATAGCAAGCAACCGATAGATTACCTAGCGAAGAAAGATCCACGTTTGAAGATGGTGAGACTTGCTTCACAAGCATACCAAGCCGGTTTGAAACAGCGAAAATCAAAACGGAAGCGATTAGAAAGGGAACCTGATCTGCCTGATAACAGAGCAAGTGTTGAGTCTGAACCTCTAATGGTGACACAAACTGGCCCGCTCATGGAACAGAAGAGAACGGAAACTCGGGCGACAAGAGTCACGCCAGAAGTAAGAGCAAGAAAAGATCCTCAAGATGAAGTTAGAGAAAGTATCCAAGACCAAATTGAACGAGTTGGGAGAGAAGAAAGCAATGCTCTAAAAAATTCAAGTCGGCTCGAGGATGATGAAGGTGACAATGTGCAAGAGCTAGAGGAAGAAGAGGAGTTGAAAGGAGTCAGTGACGAACAGCAGGATAGGATTACCTTGGAAGATGACGAAGAAGAGGAACAGGACGAGGACGTAACGGAAGGTGATAAAGAAATTGATTGGGACTCGCCTTTTGAGAATCTGCCATGGGAAGTAGATTGCACTGACCAGTTTTGGAAGGCACTCAGAAGCAAAGCGGTTAGTGATGCGATGAAGTGGAAGATTGTGACAAAGATACGCATGCTTGCTCAAGGTCGGTGGAGGAGAAAGCTATGTAGACGTCTTGAGAGTCCATCGAAGAAACATATGTTGTTTGAAGCCAAGGTAACTCGTTCTGCAAGGATTATATGGGAGCTCACTGTCGACTTCTCAGCAAGATGCAGCAAGGATCCTGAAATAATCGTAAACATGTCGCAACCGTGTGGACGAGTGTACTCTGAGATTATTCGTATCTGGGATGTAGCTGCAAACCGCGAAGTTCGTGATCATAAACTGGAATCTATTTTAAAGTCTCAAGATCGTGGAGAGAGGTGTTTGATAAGGAGAGAACTACAGGGGTTCAGAAGAAATGAGACAGAACTGAGCAATCCGTCAGGTGAGCGAGTACCCAAGGTTTATGTCGAAGTGACCAGTGACTTACAAAGCTCTTTAGTCGATGATTGCAAAAGGAAACAGCAACAAGACCAACAGCTATCAAAGAAGCTCTTTTTTCCTCCAGCAAGTGCCAATGATCAGGAATACCACATCCTGAAGTTTTACTCGTTCTCCTCTGCACTGGTGAATTCCATACTCCATACCAGTACCAATATGAAAGTCGACTTTCCTTTTAGAGTTACAGAGCTTGAACATGCCATCATCAACTTACAACCAAACCCACCATCTGCCATCATCCTCCTTGGTCGCAGTGGAACTGGAAAGACAACATGTTGTCTTTACAGGCTGTGGAGGGAATTTGAATCCTACTGGCAGAAAGCTATTACTGCAGGTCCGCACATGCCAAAACTGGCCCAATTCTTACCAAAAAAGAATGAAAGCAGTACTGACGAAACTATGGAAGAAGCAAAGGGAGAGAAAATGAAGGTGAATGTACTAAACGAAAATCAGTGCGAGATGGATGATTTATCCGTAAACAGTGACTTTGTCCATGCCAAGGAAGCTCGGCGCCAGGAGCAGGAAGAAAGTGATGGTGCATGTAGTTCCGCTATGTGCAACGATTGCAGTGCTGAAGATGCAGAATATGAGCATTTACACCAGCTATTTGTAACCAAGAATGCTGTTCTTTGCAGTGAAGTCCAAAAGAACTTCAGTGAGCTGAGCAATGCCTGTCCAGCGGCAAAGGAACACTCGGAAGTTGCCAGCAATCCCCTGCCCTCTTGTCTTCAGGATGTTGATGAAGCTGCCTGGCCACTGTTCATCAGTTCACGTGACTGGTTACTGATTTTAGATGCCTCTCTCCCAGGAAAGAAGTTCTTTCCACGTTGCGATAACGGCAGTCTTTTGAAGAAGATTACAGGTTGGGGTACGGAAGAAACACACCTTGCAGCTATCGAAGAAGACAGTGACAGCGATGGAGAAGATCTCCTTGAAGCTGATGATAATGAAGCTGCTCAAGACGCAGACAACGTTGTGAAAAAGGTCGAGAAGCAGCTGTTTGATCCTCGAAGGGAAGTTTCCTATGACGTATTTGCCAATGAATTATGGCCACGCATTGCCAAGAAGGAGAAGGTTCACTTCCATCCCACTTTGGTTTGGACTGAGATAAGATCTTTTATCAAGGGCTCTGCGGAGGCACTCCACACTGAGAAGGGATTTCTGAGCTTGGAAGAGTACACTGACCTTGGCCGCAAGAGAGCACCAAACTTCTCAGCAGATAGAAACCAAGTGTATGCATTGTTCCAGAACTACCATCAAGTCAAAAGTTCTCGTGGAATGTTTGATGAAGCAGATGTGGTATTCAGCTTGTTTCAGCGCCTGGGGAATGTTTTTGCACCTGAATGGTCTATACACCGGTTTTATGTTGACGAAACACAAGACTTTACCCAGTCAGAACTGTTGCTGCTTATTCGATGCTGTCGTGATCCCAATGGTTTGTTTTTCACAGGTGACACTGCTCAAAGCATCATGAGAGGTATTGCATTCCGCTTCAGTGACCTTAAGTCTCTCTTCCACTCTGCTCGCCAAGCCTACCATGCAGTCGGAATCCAGGCAGCCATTCAAGTGCCAAATAGACTTTATCAGCTTACGCACAACTATCGTTCTCATGCCGGGATCCTACGCCTTGCCTCAAGTGTGGTAGACATGCTGCTGCACTTCTTCCCAGACTCGTTTGATAAACTGGAAAAGGACCAGGGTTTGTTTGAAGGTCCCAAACCAGTCCTGTTGGAGTCTTGCAGCTATGGAGATCTGGCCATGATCCTGCGAGGCAACCGGAGACAGTCGTCAAGGATTGAGTTTGGTGCACATCAGTGCATACTGGTGGTTTCAGAAGAGGCTCGTGACAAGATGCCTGATGAGTTGAAACATGGTCTTGTGCTGACAATTTACGAGGCCAAGGGACTGGAATTTGACGATGTGCTGATTTATAACTTCTTCCAGGATTCCCAGGTTTGTATAATTTTTATTGTTATTACAATTTTTCTGGGAGTGGAGCTGTGTATTAGGCCGCCAAACAGAAACGACTTTCTTGCAAACCCTTTCGCTTCCTCCTTTCAGATATCTCGTTGCATCTTTTTTGCATGTCCAAGACGGTTGGGAATTTGCTCTCACCCTTTGCTCACATACGCATCAATTTTCGAAAATGGTTTTAGTCGCATCTGCTCCCTTGTTCTACTGAAATGGAATGGGCAACGAAAAAGAATATGTTTTTCTATTTTTAGTTGTGTTTATTTTGTGCACTGGTAAAAATAGTAATGATTTTGTTTACACTATATTTGATTTGAGAGATTTAGTAGGTTAACTAAGCTCTATTTTGTAGCTTTGGAACTAACTGTTGTTTTGCTCTAGTAAAAGGCACTCCATTCTAATCTCAAAAATTGTGATGCCATTTGTGAAATTGATATTAATCACAAACTGCAGTTGAAAACTGAAACAAATAGGTGGAATATATTTGAATAGTATTTTTCTTCTGTTTCTTTAGCTTCTCATGGAAAATAATTATGAAAAGTTTGGAATATAAATACATCTCCATTGTGTATCCTAGATTTTAGCCATTTTTGAAAATAATACTTGAGGTATAACAGACAATAATTACTCACTTCCAAGTTAGTTTTTAGACAAATATCAACATTGTTGACTTTTGCAGTATGTCATGTTTCTAATAAGCCTGGAATGTGAAGTTGGTAACTCTTGTGGACATCTAACAGTATTCGTGGAAAGTTTATCAACCCAATCAAATGTGCTTCATAATTCCAGGCACGGAAAGAATGGCGAGTTGTTACAAGCTATATAAAGGCACTCGAGGAAGGAAGAGGTCCTAGTACCTCCAGTTTGGTGGAACTTACAGACGATGATCTTGAGATGAAGAGTCGCCCACTGGAGTTTGACCCTGAGAAACACAAAGTGTTGAACTCGGAGTTGAAATTCCTGTACACAGCTATCACTAGAGCACGTGTGAATGTGTGGTTCTTTGATCAGGATCTGGACATGCGAGCTCCAGTATTTGAGTACTTCCAGAAACTCGGACTTGTCAGAGTAGTAAGCCTGGTTGGGAGTGGAGATGATCCGCTGGCCAGTATGTTTGTTGAAACGTCCACAGATGAGGAATGGCGACAGCAGGGACAGTACTTCTACAACAAACATCTGTGGGAGGTAATCATTATAGTATTTCTCAATTTCCCTGGAAAGATTGAAATAACTTAATTTACTACCGTTAAGAAAGTCTGTAATTTTTTGAACCACGATACTATTGAGAGGGTGGTAAAAATTACAATGCTGACGATATATATGACATTTGAGATTTTCGCCAAAACTGGTAAAACTTGGAATCTTATGCATCTGTATTACATAAATTAGTTGATCGGTACAATGTACAGTACAGTAAGAACCAGCATTTAAGAACCTACATTTTTACAAACTTGAATGGGCTCTTAATTATTTGTTATGTAGTGATAGCTAGTTTTTTCCACAGTTGGATCTGTAAGTGTTTAATCCAGTGGATTCTGACGCGGATTTTTATTGTATAACACAGTAAGTAAAAACCATAGTCTATTTCGTCCTGTCGTTCGATAAAATTGTTGTCGAGCTCTCAAAATGAAGAACTTGATAAGACAACGATTTTTGTGATACAATTTCTGATTTGAAAGACTATTCATGACTGCGTTTCTACATTTCGATAGTGTAATAAAGGCTTACCAAGTACAGCCCAACAGTTGTATCCCAAATTACAGGTGGAGTGAATAATCGTATTGCATTTAAATTTACAGGTTGCTGTCAAGTGTTTCTCCATCGCTGGAGATGAGAAAATGCAGAAAAGAAGCCAAGCACAACTACTGGCAGTAGAGGCTGCCAAACTCCGTGGTAATCCTCGAGTTATGAGAGCTGAGTTCTTGAGAGCAGCGAACCAGTTTTTGTTGTGTAACATGGTTGAAGAAGCAGCGGTCTGTCTGCATAATGCAAAGGAGAAACTGTTGCTGGGAAAACTGAAGCAGCAGTGCGGGAAAGTATGTTTTACTCTTCTTCCTGCCGTTTACAGTAATACATACGTTATATCCTAATGTAGTTTATTTGTTTTAAATCCAATGCATTTTGGTATTATTACCATTCTCTGAAGTTGCTTTTTTAACACATTGCTAATTTTCTTTCTTGACACCAATGTTGTACGTTGGGAAGAGGTCAAAATAATATCGGTTAAATCACTGGATAAAGTTCAGAAATCACGAGTATAATCTCCGTATAAATTGAACTATGAATATTAACGAGTTCCTGCTCTGTACTCGGTTGACTAACAGCTATTTCAAAAATGTTGTCTTAGTATATTCACGTATTCCTGGAAAGTTGTCGTGGGTTCAAAACAATAAAAGAAAGTTGCAAGTTGCTGGATTGAACAGCTACGAACTTTAGGCAAGTAAAAAGAACAGGCTATCGTTTTATCAGAGTTTTAAAAATATCCGTAACAGCAGCTTGCATTTACCTTTCATATTCGGGTTTCGCCGAACCTCTAAACATAGCTGCCTTTTACGTCAAAGCGGAAAGATATTGGGAAACATTTGTTTTAAGAAGAGCATTTGACATATTTGACAACCTACGATTATTTTTGGTCGCGAGTATGAACTAATGCACGAATAAAGCGGACTAACCATTTTCTTGTTCGATATATGACCCTCACAAACCAAAAAAAGTCCTTTTCGTCCATTCTAAAAACTGAATCGAGTAAAAGTACGCGACGTTAGGCGAAAAACAAGGACCGCTGAGCAGTCTTAGAAGTAGGGAAGAGGGTGGTTTGGTATTTCCGGAAAATGTTAAAACGTTGGTTTCTGATTTTGCTAGAATGACTTTGTGAGAAAAGTGCAAATAGGCAAGTCAAAGTACGTAATCGTTTAACAGTTTCTTAGTAAGAAGGTAGAAGTTAAAAACAGAAAAACAAGAACAGAGCATAAAGAGCTGGGTATTATGCCAGTGATGCCAATTTGTATTGTGTTAGTATTAATTGATACTTGTGAGTTACTTCATTCTACAGCCAACTGTGGTAGAGGATAGTTGGTTGTAACGCTGACCGAAAAAGACCGTACAGTTTTAAAACTCTCTATTACTTGCAATATGGATCCAGTGAACATTTGTATTTTCATTTAATAATACATCGACTTGTACATTAACTTTGTTGTCAAAACTGTAAACTCATTTGCACTAACAATGAGAGAATGTCCTCAGTTTCAGATTATTACTGATTCGATTTCTTTACATCATTGTTGTCTTGTTCCCTTTAGTTTGAAGAAGCAGCAAAGATCTTCCGAAGAGAACAAAAATACCAAGAAGCCAGTGAATGCTTTGAGATGGTAAACGACTACTGCCAGGCAGTTGAGGTGCTTTGCCAAGGAAGCTTGTATGAAGAAGCTATTGACGTGATGGAACGATACAACAGCTTGGCTGGAGCCCAAGCAGACAGAACACGAATCCGACCACCCAAGGCGATGAGGACAGTAGAACGATTGTGCCATCAGTTGGCCGAGGAGCACTTCAGGTATGTCTTTGCTTTTGTGCCAGCGTGGCAAGGATCCGGTTGTTCAAAGAGAGGATAAGTCTTTCCCCGGAATAAATCACGCTGTGCCATGGATACAGTGTATCCCAGGGTAAAAATGAAGTTTGAAGTCGAAACAATTAAGTGCATTTACCTTTTATAAAACAATCAGTGAGTGCATACAATTATGTCTTTATTATTACGCTGCAGTGCCTATGAACACCAACTTTTATGCGGTTGCCAAGTTCGCAGAACAAATTGTTTCAGTACTTACAACTTGACCTCGACTTAAGCTACATGTTTTTCTGCGCCTTACCAAATTTGGAATAGCCTGTTAAACGTTCCTCGAAATTGGCTGATTCGATCTTAACAAAAACATTTTCCGAGTGGAAGAAACTCGAAGCAGTTATCATTTCTAATATATTTTCCTTTGTAGCCTTGTTTCTTTGCACTTATCCTCAGTTATTATATTAAAGGTTTGGAAGACTGGACGAAATGGTGGCTGTTCTTCAACGACTTCCGCGTGCTGATGACCAAATTGCATTTCTTGAAAACCATGGCTGCATTGATCAGGCAGCAGAGGCCATGGTCCGTGAAGGAAGATTTGCAGAAGCTGCTAACCTGATGAAGGAAAATGGTCGCTTCATTGAAGCAACAAAGTATAGTGGTAATCTCCAATTTGTTGCGAAGTGTTTTGTCTCTGCGGCACGAACTGTCCGTAGCAGTGACACCAAAGAGTTTGCTGAGCTTGTGGAGGGGCCACTTGAAAGGGCAGAGGAACTCTTTGAGGAGTGTGGAGACTCGAATGGAGTTGCAGAGGTTTCCCTGATGTTAGCAACGACCCTTGGGGACAACGAACGTGCTGATTATGCTCAGTCGGTTTTCTCAGAAGCAAGAAATACTTGTGGAGAAATTGAATCCTATTTACTCTTGCTTCAACTTAGCAACCTGTGGAGTGACATTCCAATGCCAAGTTTCTTGAAGGCTCTGGGGAAACTATTAAATCTTATTGTTGCACTTCACAAGCCCAGCAGCACCAATGCCGAACAGAGAGAGATTGATATGTGCGAGAAGTATTTTGGACTGGCCTCTGGGCGAGATTCCCAAACAAGAAGTGCATTCGTCAGAAGCGGAGATCGTTTTGTTTCCATTCTGAGGAAAAGTTGCCCCCAGCTTGTTCAAGGGAATAAGATAACGGTGAGTGTGGCTGAAGCACATAGGCACATATCGCATCACCTGGGTGAAGAAGCCATACAGTTAGTGAGGGCTTCAAAGGAAGCACTTCGAAGTGCTGCAAATCACAATAGTCTCTGCAGGAAGCTGGAGATTGGAGTACCATGTGCCTCCCCAGAAAAATGCAAGTTTCTGCACAAGACTTCTACGAAGGAACACTTTGATCAAGTATTCGAAGCAATGTTCTTCCTCATTCATTTGAATGCCTTGCTGGCAAAGTTCGTCCATTCCTATTCCATCTACGACACGAAGGACAGACTTTCACAGAAGTTGCTTGGTCATGATGTACATGATTTCCGGGCTTGTTGCCGCCTCTACTCTGTGATCTTCCCCGAGGCTGGCCAACAGGCAGTTTTCTTGTCGAAAGAACAAGTATCCGCCCTTCGAAAGCATGGGATAGTACGGGAAAGATTGGCAACATATGCAGTAACCTTCTGGAGAAACCAGGAAAGCAAAGAACGTATGTGCAATGCAGATGCATTTGTTAAAATGTCCCGCATCATGCGGTTGGTGGGAATGTCGAGCAAAATTGCGGTTTGGCTTTCATTGGAAGAGAAAAAGTTCAACAAGGAGGCTTCACTTGACAAGAAGTTGGTGTGTGAAGGAATGTTAAATGACAAGAACAGTAGTTACTTCCGCAGTTATTTCCGGCTGCTCGAGGATGGCAAGCGCTTCCTTACCACCTATGGAAATATTCTAAACTCTACTCACTTCACTATCCGTCGATTCTTAAGCCTCCCCGCCTGTCGAGTAACCATGTCTGTGCCTCAGATTTCAAACACTGTTTCTCTTCTTGAGCATCAGTTGATTGCCTGTCTTGCTCTATTCACTCGTCTATTTGGTGATTACGACTATCCCATCTTGCTGCCAGCCAGTTATCTTTCCCAGGTCGACTTCTGGAATGTTGTCAACTGCAGTGAAAAGAAGCACTTCGGATTGTTTGAAGCCGTTGAGCACACTGCCAACTCGCTTCCACCGTACAAAGCTTTGCGGCAAGTCCAGAGCCTACTGGAGTACATGGTAAAGCTGATGTGTGGAGGAGTAAGCCGACATTTTAATGTCATCTTCGATGCTTTCAAGTCACCGCCATGTGTGGCAAGTGGTGAAACTGAGAGAGTGTTGGTTTTATCACTTACAATGTTGTGCAACTGTGGTAAGGGTATTCCCACTGTGTGTCAAGGGCATCTGTTGAATAACCTGCGCAGCATTTCAGCAGAACGCTTTTACCCTGCAAGGATCATAGAAGCTGTGGAGATGGTGCACCGTTCTACAGGCTTGCAAGACATTGTGGTAGCTCTCCAAACCTTACTGCATCATCGCAATGAGCTAATCCACAATCTCAGATGGCAAAGTGAGTCACTGTCTTGCAATGAACCGGTCAGACCAGAAGCGTTTGCCCCGGCCTTCAGTGAAGAAGCACCAGAGCCTCAACCCCCGTTACAGGAAGCTGTGTATGCCGACGCCACCTCCGAACTAGCAATGCCAGCAGGATATCTTGAAGCACAGTTGAGGGAGCAAGCAAGGGCCGAGCTGGAAGCAGAACAGGAACTAGCCGCAGTTAAGATTCAGCGCTGGTTCAGATCGGTATCCCGTACTCACTGCAAACGACACAGTGACAAAGGAAAAGACCTGCCCAAAGAAGAAATTAAACCTGCAATTGATCCTGTTGTTGCTTATTTTGACAAATTCAAAGTGGATGGATCTGAATGCAGTGTATGCGGTGTGAGATTCAGTCCTAAACATTCATCCCAGCAAGTCAAAGGTAATGTGATTGTAGAAGTTTTATAGTACACTCGTTAAAGGTTTTTTTAGGCTACGCGAAAGGTGTTTGGGTGAATTGGGGTCGGCAGCTAGTAGGCTGATATCATTAGGTAACTGGAAACTCGCGTACTTTCCTTGTTTGGGCTTGGCTAATTACTGTTCAATTCACTAGTCAAGTGCGTGTGCGCTGTGTTTGGAGGATTTTACGATTTCAGTATTATGGTGGTTTCGTTTTGCTGGCTCTGGCAAGCCTGTGAGAACATAATTTGTCTATTCTTAATAGAAAGATAACTATATGCCTGCGAATGTTTTCATTGTCATAACTTGCCAAATTCCTGCGCTCTCTCTGACCAGAAGAGCAGATTTGAGCGCCTCCAATCATAGTTATTAGAGTTTCATTTCTCTATTTTAATTGTGAGTAAATTCCTGTTGCTGGTTTGAAACGATTCATATTGTCTTTCATTTTTGGTT